>LPNX011013884.1:53169-113774 GCA_001517045.1 Pseudotsuga menziesii | reverse complement strand
ATTGTTTACTTGTTGTTGAGGAAGTGTTATATCAATTCAAGCTGAAGATTGGAAAGCTCAACGGGGATCTACTTCAACCGTCCGGAATAAGGTACGAGGTCTGATACTTTAGTGTTAGACATTTTATTTCTAATGCATATTGGGAAAGATTGATTTCTGGAGTCAAAGCTATCTGTTGTGGTACTCCAAGCCATAGGAATTTCTCTCCGTAACATAGACCAAGAAAAGGAAGAAGATTATGAGCTTGGATTATACATTAGCACATTTGTGTCGCTGGAGACACGAGCAGGAGACACCGGTCGACTACAAATTACAATCAAACTGTTAATAGCCCAAAGGGAAGAGACATAGACAGAACAATAGGTAACCAATCCAGCTAAATAAATCATCATCTTGACTCAAGAACAAGGGGGAGAGATAGATACTGAAAACCCCAAGTATGATATAACCAAAGAAAACATACGCAAACGTTTGAAGGAGATAGCAGCCTCAAGGAAAAGGAAAAGAAGCCAAGAGTAGGAGCAGGGGAAAGGAAAATGCAAGACTATCATTGCAGAATCATCACAAGATGAGGATGAATTAGCAGCAATGGCGGTCGAGATCATTGAAGATGTTGTTGTGAATAAAATCCTGGTGGAAGCACAGTTCCATAAATTTGTCGAAGCGGAAGCATAGAAAGGTCGACTGAAAAAAGGCAAAAAGAACAAGTACCTTAATGGCTGAGAATGTTGTTGATATCATGTCTACACCCCCACCCCCATCTCTGACCAAAATAACCCAAGAAATAATTCCAGAGCCTCCTTCCATAAGCCCAATCGACATATGCAAGAATGCTATTCCAGAAACCTTGAAGGAAAAGTTCGACTGAGACAGAGACTTCCAGGTGTACATAGAAAAATTGCCCAAGTTACTCACCTCAGTACAGAAGATCACCACCAAGTGCCCTTTTTTCGAAGCTAGTGGATCTAGACTGCCCCCTCCTCAACTTGGCCAAGTACCCCAAAAGCCGAGGACTGTTGCAATTATGAGTTTGAAATTCCAAAGAAACCCTAACAAGTAAGCTGAAGTTGTCGCAAGTTGGAACACATCCCTCATTCCAACTGACCTCGAACCCCCCCCACCAGCCAGTGAACCAACAAGAAATGAGGAAGAAGAGAACATGGAAGAAATAAATTGAGAAATCAACGAATTGTTCTTCAACCTTCGGGAAGGTTCACCTCCAAAAATTCATGACCCAACATATGACCACATCCCCACCACTCCAATCACACCTAACCATTCACCATCACCATCACCATCACCACCACCATCCCCCAACCCAAAACCTACACCCAAACCAGCTGCATCATAGCCACCTCGACCACAACCATTAGTACCAACAACCTCCGTATATGGACCCTATGTACAAAATCAACCAGATACACACCTAGCTATAGCACTTGTCCAACCGAACCAACTAGAAATACCCCCGACCTCTGTAGGCCGGCAACCAGATAACCCATTGCCAGAAAACATGACTCTCACAGGTACATAAGTACAAAAGCAGGCACAAAAATAGAAGCACAAAAAGAAAAAAGACAGAAAGAATAAGGACAACCCAGCCCAAACGATAAAGGTCCACATCAGTCAACTTGGGTCGACCACTGCAGTCGACGCAACCAAGCTGAAAGATGGAGAGCTAGGACAACTCTTAGAAGCCTTGGCTAGCAAAGAAAAGACAGGGATCTATAGCAAACACAAGGATCTTGACAACAATTAAAGAGAACAAGTCGAGTTCCTAAACAAATGCAGAAAACTTGCGTAGTCTGTGATACTAGGACCAACAAAGGACGACACTAAGAAGACGCTGGAAAAATCCTACTAGCTATTTGAGAGCTTGGTGTTGGTGCTATAGACGCACATGCAGAACACTAAAGAGGAGCAAAAACAATAAATATCTTGACTGTTGATGCAGTAGCACACGGATTTCTTTGAAGCATGCAGGGTGCTGCAAGATCACATGGAGAAGTTTGTCATTATAGGAGTACTCCAATACCGGCCTTCTCATTATGGGAAAGTCTTCCAGTAGATGGGATAGACCTGAAAATACATCCAAGCACTCGAGAAGAGGAAAATCATGGAAGAATCACTCCAGAGCACCATTGAAAATCAAATCGTGCTTGAGACAAACAAACTACAGAAGCTCGAGCGATAAGCACACCAGTGGGTACAACAAGAAATCCCAAGCTTAGACAAACTGGATATCATATACCTGCAAATGAAATGACTTCTAGAGATGGTAGAATAAAAGGACCAGTTTATGGGTCTCGAAATGGAAAGGATAGCAAACCTCTGTATCTAAGATAAGATGTCAACACTATCAAGTCTCACAACATTAACTATTGACATCCAAAAAGTACTATAAAGTTGGACAGAATTCCAACATCAGCTGGGAGTGACAGCTAAAGCAATTGTCAAAGTCTATGTATAGAAAAGACCAACTATAAGACTTCACATCCCATGAAGGTTGAAACATAGCAATAACTACTTTTAGATAGGTAATGCATTTTTTGTACCTCCCTGTTATTCGGGACGAAGAACAATTTTGTTCATGGGGGAGATGCTAGAGGAGCTAGTTGGTAAGCTAACTAGAACGATAAGCCGACTAATTAGAGATTAGGTCAACAACATAGGGTCGTGTCGGTTAACCGAACCGATAGGTAGTTATTTGTGACTGTTTTGTCAATCATATATATTAGGTTGTTGAGCCAGATAAGAACTCGGTTTAGTTCTCTATATTGTATGGACCCTTTCACTATAATATAATCTGTTATTCTACCTATGTTCTTGTCTCTTGTCTCTGGTGTATTTGTATGCTTTTAATGTGTGTTATTGGTAACCCTATGTGATCTGAGAGATTACAACACTCCCCCATTATGTTTTCTTTCATATTTGAAATAAGTGTATAATAGTTTGGAATTCATACATATGATGCTCCATCTATTGTTTCAGATATCCACTAAAGCTTTCTTCTAAAGTTAATACATAATTCATCCTTTAATGGTCTGTGTTAATGGTTTGTTCTTGCTCTTCCTTTTCCACCAAACAATTATAAATTGACTATGACCGAATGACTACCTTGCCTCTATGTTAAAATCACCTACATAAGTTATGTTTTTTTCGTTACACATCTTGACTCCATCACCCAATGGTTCTATGATTTGTTTCAACCACCCTTACAAACAATTCATATGTTTACTTGTACATATCTGACATTGTTAATATTTGGTGAGATATCCCTCTCGAAAGAGCAGAAGGCCAGTTCTCTCTTCAAAAGTGGTTTTGTTGTTACCTGGGAGCGAGCCTTCACAACCTTTGGTTCAATTCGAGTTCTAACAAATTGGTGCCATTGCTGGGGACAAGTTGAACATCATCCCTGGGAGAACGACAGGAACTACAAAGTTTCAAGAAAGAGATTTCTGTGGGAAAACATAAGTTTCTACATTCACAAAAAGGTTGTACATTTTCCCTGGTGACTCCACACTCACTTTGGCTAGTGTTACACGAGATATCCTTTCTTCGAGAAGGATCCATTCAACAGGTAATCCTAACCCCGAAGCTTTGCAAAGTGTGGAAAATACAAAAAGAATACTTAGGAATAAAAATAAAGAGAATGTGGATTTTCCTTTTTTTGGTATGTCATAATCTCAAGATTTGTATAACATAGCAAAATATGAATGGGGGACTAGCATCACTACAACAAAAATTGGATTTAGCGTCAGATTTAGCGCCGAATTTTAGTGTAATTTTTTCCCAATTTTGGTGAACAATCTGGCACTAAACTTGGTGCTATTGTACAATTTCATAAAACACCATCCATTGCATCTTTTTTCCCGTCCTTTTTAACATCCATTTTTGTCTCCATTTTTGTGCCCAACTTTTTGCATCTTTTGTTACACCCTTATTTGCGCCTAATTTTGCATCTTTTTTTGCGTCCTTTGTTACATCCTTGTTTGCACCTAGTTTGACGCTTAGTTTTGCATCCAATGTTGCATCTTATTTTGCTCCTAGTTTTTCATCGAGGCTTGCACCATGTTTTGCATAAAATTATGTGTCCAATTTTGCATCTAGCATTACATCTAGCTTTGCATCCAATTTTGGGCCCAATATTGCGTCTTGTTTTGCATCTAGTTTTGCATCCAATTTTACTTATAATGTTGCATCCCCGTTTGCTTCTAATTTGCATATTGTTTTACATATTTTTTTGTATCCATGTTTGTGCCTGATGTTTCATCTCGTTTTACGTCATATTTTGCATCTAGGTTTGCACCTAGTGTTGCATCCTGGTTGATGTCTTTTTTTGCATCTATGTTTGAGTCCAATGGTGCACCCAGTGTTGTGCCTAGTGTTGTGACTGGTTTTGCAACCATGTTTGTATCTAATATTGCATCCAATTTTGTGTCCAATGTTGCATCCCATCTTGCATTCAATATTACGTCTAGTTTTACATCCAATGTTTCGTCCCATCTTGCATCCAATATTGTGTCTCGTTTTAAGTTTTTGGTTTGCGCCAACTGTCGCCTCTAGTTTTTCACCTGGTGTTATGCATGTTTTTATGTCCATCAATACACCATATTTTGTGCCCAATTTAATGTCCAATTTTACGTCTAGTTAGGAGTCCACTTTTGCATCTACTGATGCGTCTAGTTTTCGGCCTAGTATTGCATCTAGTTTTGAGTCATTAATTGTGTCTAGTGTTGAGTCTTTTTTTGCATCCAATTTTGCAATTAGTGTAACATCCATTTTTGTGTCCACATTTGCGTCTGACATAAGGTCCACTTTTGCATCTACTTTTGTGTTTTGTGTGACGTCTACTTTTACATCCTCTTTTGCATTTAGTGTTGTGTCTAATATTGCATCAATCTTGTGCTCCTACATTTTTTACCTTTAGAAATACATTGCAATATCATTAGGGCATGGAGGAATAGAACCACTGACTTCTTTCTTATAAGGTAGGCACTCTTCCATTGAGCTAGAACCCTTTAAGAATTGGAAAGATGAGCAATATTAACACATTAAATTTCATCATTGTCCCTGAAATATTGTTTCACCTTTATTGTTTTTTGTATAATTTGTCATGTGTTTTTCCTATCATGCCTATTGACATACATTTAAATATTATTATGTTTTCTCATCCAGAACCAACACATTTGAAATAGCAGGATTCTAAACACTTGCATATGGAAACTATTAGTTTCCATTCTGATAGATTGCACATCCACCTTGGTTTTCCTACAACAATGCCTACAAATGTAATACTATGTTACCAAAAATGAGAAATGGGAAATGCAAAAATAAAAGGGAATGGTACATGAAATGGGTTTTGGAGGTTTCACATAGGAGAAACAAGGAGAGAGAGAAAACAACACTAATGGTGAAGAAGAGCACGGAGATCATAGTGCCTGGCTACAATAAAAATATAGTCTAGGTTGTCAATGGGTCTTTATTTGTGGGTCAAGTAGGTATACTTACTTGGTAAAACTTGTTGTAAACAAGAGCTTGGTTAGTTTGTATGCTAGGTAAAACTTGTTGTAAACAAGATCTTGGTTAGTTTGAACTTTGTATTCCAAGAGGTATTTAATACAACCAAAAAATCCTAGCAAGTCCTCTTCAATAAGGCCTAAATATTTGATAATTAGGGTTATTCTTCCAACCAAAACAAAAAAAAAAATTATAGAATTCCCACTGCTTTACACAAATAAATCTGGAAACTGAGGACCACTTCACAAACTACAATGGATGACCAATGATCGACATAGAAGTACTGAGACCTAAATCATGTATACAACAAATAAAAATGAATTAAAATGGAACTAGGAAGATGCTAATCAAATGCCAAGATAACATAGACAAAATGAAAATTTATCATGAAATTACATAAAAAAATATGGTCATCCATACCTTCAATTGCAATTTTTGTTGTGGGTATGGAATAGAGCCAGGATTGAAGTGAAATTCAATTTCCTGAAGAATTGAATTTTTGGTGCTTGAAAAGGTGGATAATATGACAAACTGGTTAAAAGGGATTGAACCCCACACTTTCACAGCCACAACAATAATATCCATCACTCTCAGGAAACTCTTTTATTCTAGGTTCTCGTGGCTGATAGAGAGGGTTCCCCCAAAGGGACCATATCATATGCAAACAATAGTAGTGCAATTAGGACATGGTGTAAAAGGAAACCATTACCAGCATGGGTGTTCTTCTAGAGGTGTATCTCTTTTTTCTAGTCCATTGGTTTAAATCCAAACTGCATCAATGTAAATCTGAAATAATTTCAGGGATAGGGGGTAGCTCTGGTTAACCCAATTAGTGCTCCCGATGAAGTGAGAAAACCTCCAAGAATTGGGAAATTGTCATATAACTGTCATAGAGCCTCATAATAGCAACATTGACATTCTATTCAACAATGATACTGTGAAGTTCTCATGATTCATTTCCTAGTTTAAGCTTCTTTAAAGTCTTCATGCTTTGTCTGATTATCCATTTCACCTATTTGAAGGTATGCAATGTATTGACAATTGAGGATTACTTTATTGCTCTTGTATATGTGGCATTTAGTTTTCCAATATATTAATGTCTAGTGTTCTTGAATCGCAAATTATGAAACTAATTTTCATATTGTTGTATTGCAAGATTTATTCTACTATGCTCTTCATTGTGCATGAGAAATAATGATTGTTGATGATGGATCAAAGAACTTACTGAGGGCTATAAATAGCAGGCTAAGTGCACTGGATTTTCATATCAGAGAGTATTATTGGATTGATATGATAAAGCTCAATGAAATTTATAGATACAAGACAAAATAATATAACCCTGATGCTGTCAACAAGTTCAATATTTATCCAGAGCAAATTCCATCATGGCTTGTTAATTG
This sequence comes from Pseudotsuga menziesii, assembly GCA_001517045.1. Taxonomy (NCBI): domain Eukaryota; kingdom Viridiplantae; phylum Streptophyta; class Pinopsida; order Pinales; family Pinaceae; genus Pseudotsuga; species Pseudotsuga menziesii. Next base: position 106,854 of record LPNX011013884.1, on the reverse strand, counting down.
GATGCCTGATCAAGGAGGATTCCTAGTTGGGAACCTTCAGCCTGCTCACATGGATTTCATGTTTTTCTCCTTGAGGAATATTTGGGCTATAGTAACATATCTAACTACTCCAGAATAGGCTGAGGCTATATTGAACCTAATTGAGAGCAAATGGGATGATCTTGTGGGAAGCATGACTATGAAAATCTGCTTTCCTGCATTGGAATATGAAGAGTGGCGAATTATCACTGGCAGTGATCCAAAGAATACGTACTGCTCTCTCCTTTTGCTTATATTGATTGTTAATATGCATGGTTTTATACATCGGGATTTAGAAGGGAAACATACAGAAATTTAATGTTCAGGGTTGTGTTTGCATTCCGTGTTCACTTTTAATATTGAAGTCATATATGAGTGATGAAGGATAGGATGGGATTTTGCAGTTGCATTCTGTTTGTTGTATGTTGGCATGTGCCTAATGTAAGATGCTGAAAAAGTATTATGTTCACCTATCTCAATGTTTCCATCTACTTCATTTTTCCTCAGTATTGTGTAGCATATCTTCTTTAGCTATATGAAATTTTGATAGTATTCTTGGTAATTCTCTATATATAATGTTGTGTATTTGAAAGATGAATAATAATCTATGTTTGATTGGCAGCTATGGTATGGAACTCCATGCTTTGATTGTAAATTATTTATATTATCATCTTCAAGGGGAGTTAGAAGGTCGAAAAATTCCTCCAGGTTCCTTTCAGAGAGTTTCAGAGCACCTCATAAAGTTGGAGATATATTCAATTTTGCAGACTGTTAAACATTTATGTTTGAAAGAGCTTCATCCATTATGTGAACATAAGTATATTTATGATACCAAATCCTTTAAAACAGAATTGGGTATAGATTGGTGGCCTCACTCAGATGACAAAGGACTCACAGCTGCAGCAGAAAAGACACTAGAAATATTGAGCCATGCAAATAGGGCCTCTTGTCTTGCATATTTTCAGTTGAATGCATTAAAAGCATTGATGACTATGTTAGATTTGTCAATGTTTGACAAAAACGTTGTAAGTTATTTCATGCTTGAGAGCTATCATACTTATCCAAAACAATGTTTGTGCTTGTTATGTTTCTAGACCATAAGAATACCTACTTTCCTTCTTTCTGTTTTATATCCTTTCTGGATCAGTTTGTTTTGGTGCTTATATTTTTGTTTGCAGTACCTCATATCATTTCTTGTTGCATAGGGGACAGAGTTAGGTTCAATAACCCTAAAGGAATCCTTCTCAGAAGAATCGATAGGGTTGTGTGTTGAAGATCTTTGCAATTATCTATTGACATCAATGCAGTTGTTAGGCCCTCTTGGTGATCCAAGAAATTAGATGCTAAATTTTCTCATAACACAAGCCATAATTTTGCTTATTTTTGTGAGGTGGATGTGCAGTTGTATAATGTCAACAACAAAGAGAATGCATGCTTGGCCACTCTATGTAAAAGTGATCAGAACAGTGATCACAAGCCTAAAATTATTGATGGATATAAAACCATTTATTCCAGATAGACTTGAAACAATGCTTAGATGTCTCCCGGCAGTGCTTTTGACATGATTAGACTTTATTCATTTTCAAAATAAAGAGTACTAGGAAAGCAAAGAATCAAAGACAGATATACAAAATGTGGCAGATGTCTTTTCTGATGTTTCCCTTATGAGTTTGGGATTTCTACCTATTCTTTGCAGTTGTATTGAAAACAACAATGTTGCAAACCTATCTTTAGCTGTAATTGATACACTCTTAAAAGGTTTCCTAGCACCTAATACTTGGTTTCTTGTTTTCTAAAATCATTTTCCTATGTAGTGTGTAATTTGTCAGATTTGACATGATAATTGGAGAGATTCAACTGCTGTAATCCTGAATTTATATTTATCTTTAGCACGCGTGAGAGGAGGTGCTGAGATGCTGCAGTTTGCTGGTTTTTTTTCATGCTTGTCAACATTTAGTCACTTCCTATGAGATGAACTTTCATTAGGCTCTGGAAACAGAGAGGGTCCATTCTCTGTGTGGCATAGTGGTAGACAGTGTGATGGGTTATGGGGTTTAGTGCTAGCTATTGTAATAGCAATGGTGAACTCTCTTGGAGAAAATGATGTTGGCGCTTTAGTTCTAGACAATGCATTGACCTACTTTTATTCTGAAAATTATTATATCTTGTGTGCACTATATTCCCCCAACCTTCCAGCCAATGCACTTGGTAGGAAGAGAACTAAACATCAAAGGCCCCAAACTTCTCTCATCGCATTACAAGAAATAGAACATGCAATTACTCTTATGTGCCATATTGCAAAGAATCAAGTGACATGGCTAAATGTTATGCAAGGTGTAGATTCATAACTACAGGAAAATTGTATACATTTACTAGCCTTTATTTCTAGAGAAGGTCTCAAATGTACTCGAGATAATGCTAGGGAAAGTATGCTTTTGCAATGCCCTCCCCTTCAAACGGAAGAGATAGCTACAAATGAAAATCCTTCAATAATAAACAACAAAAATGGATGGTTTGTTGTTTCACCAAGGGGATCAATGGCTAGAATAAGACGATGGCCAGCATTGCAACAACCTGCACTTCATCCTGGCACGAATATTTTTCCATTATATTTTGTTAAAGGTGAAGCTGAATCAGAAAATATTACTACTTCCTTTACAGAATACTCGGATTTGGTTGCCTTACAAGTGTACAGAATAACTTTTCATTGAGATATGCGGCCATTTTGTTGTGTTATCCACTTATCTTGTTATATGTGAAAGAGTTGATAAGTCTAGGTGATTTTTCCAAGGCAAGCATGTCAGGTCAATTGCAATTCCTAGTAATTTTTGCAGGAGAGAGAGTTAATGAGTCTAGGTGGTTTGTCCGAGGTAGGGAAATGAGGCTAACTATAATTCCTGGTGGTTTTTGCAGGAAATATAATGCATAGCACAAAAAATACTTATTTTATAAAAGACTGAACCATGTAATGAAAAACTGGCATTTGGAATTAAAGCAGGAAAAGAGGAATATGCAAGGGAAATTGGAAAAGTTTTAAAGGTCATCCTGGAGTCTAAATGCTAAACTACATTCTATAGAAATCAAATTCTCAAGTTGCTTGATTATGTTTACTTACAAAAAGAAGAACAGAGTTGGTTAAAATCCAAGCTAACCTAGTTGGACTTGTACAGAATCCAGATGCACACACATTTCATAGTGTTTCTATAAAAAAGAGAAACATTGTCCAGTCCGCAGACCATGATACAACATAGAAATTCATAAAGAGAAACAACATACAGGTTTGGATTAAAAGTATAATTTGTAGACAGTAATCACTTGGGCACAATGTTGTCTTAACTAACAAAAAAGGAAATGTGAGAGTTAGTTGACATATCATGAGTAAGAGTGTAGGAAACCTCATTTCATCTTTTCATCTCTTGCTTCTCTTTCTTCTTGAATAGTTTGAGATGGTTATGACCATTTTGGATTTCAACAAAGTGGCATTCAAATCTAGGTAAACTACAAATATATGAGTCATGACCTGCAAATGAAAATTGAAGTACCCTGATTTCAATTGCAATTCCTAGTAATTTTTGCAGGAGAGAGAGTTAATGAGTCTAGGTGGTTTTTCCGAGGTAGGGAATTGAGGCCAACTGTAATTCCTGGTGGTTTTTGCAGGAAAGCTAATGCATAGCACAAAAACATACTTATTTTATAAAATACTGAACCATGTAATGGAAAAGTGGCATTTGGAATTAAAGCAGGAAAAGAGGAATAGGCAAGGGAAATTGGAAAAGTTTTAAAGGTCATCATGGGGTCTAAATGCTAAACTGAATTCTATAGAAATCAAATTCTCAAGTTGATTGATTATGTTTACTTACAGAAAGAAGAACAGAGTTGGTTAAAATCCAAGCTAACCAAGTTGGACTTGTACAGAATACAGATGCACACACATTTTATGGTGTTTCTATAAAAAAGATAAACATTGTCTAGTCTGCAGACCATGATACAACATAGAAATTCATAAAGAGAAACAACATACAATTTTGGATTAAAAGTATAATTTGTAGACAGTGTTCACTTGGGCACAATGCTGTCTTGACTAACAAAAAAGGAAATGTGAGAGTTAGTTGACATATCATGTGTAAGAGTGCATGAAACCTCATTTCATCTTTTCATCTCTTACTTCTCTTTCTTCTTGAACAGTTTGATATGGTTACAACCATTTTGGATGTCAACAAAGTGGCATTCAAATCTAGGTAAACTACAAAGATATGAGTCATGACCTGCAAATGAAAATTGAAGTACCCCAATTCAACAAAATAAATCCCAATGGAAACTATTTTGGAACTTTTTATCCAAGACCAGTGGTATGGACCGTATGGTAGATTCAGTTGGCTCAAAATAGGAATCCCTTCCAATCTATGACAACACCCAAAATTCCCATCTCTTTGAGATGTCCTAAAGGATAAAATCAAAAGAAAAGAAACCAGTGTAAAATTTAAATTGCTTGCGAAAACTCTCAGTCAAAGAGAATGACATATAAACTTTAAATGTTGCTACATATTAAGAAGTACATATTGTGTACCATGTTTGGTGTTATATAGGGTTGTATCATGTGCAAGGAGGGATTGTTGGTTGACCAAGCCAAGATATTAGTCATCATGAATTGACATACACCCAAGAATGTGTCTACATTAGGACACACATTTGGAAACCAATGTTGTCTTGTTGTTGTCTATTTGTGAACCACAATAGGCCTCTCATCCCCCACTGGTCATTCTCATAGGGGAGAGGCTACAGGTAAAAGGGATTAATCAATGGGAAACCTCCACAGGGAGAGCCATGCATACCTGCTCAATCCATATGGGTCCTTACATCATGACTTTGAAGAGGATTTGAGAGTGAATCCAGCTGTGGCATAGGTTGGAATCATTCTATCTAAATATAAATCACCTAACACAGTGTTATAGTGATTCAATTATCCCATATAGGACACATAAAACCTCAAAATGGGTCACAATATATATATATATATATATAGCTCAAGTGGATGATTGTTGTGAACTACAAGTAGAAGGTCACGAGGTCAAGTCCCCAGGCTGGCTATCTATGTGAACATTGAGGGCGTCTCTTGATGTCCCTAATTGGTTTGGTTTCCAAAAATGGAACCAATGGTTTATCCCAGGTACCATCCATGAATTGAGGGGAAGAACTTGGAGGGTTTCCCATGATTTACTCCATGAGAATTGTTGGTCGCTATGGGCAGACCCGAGTTTACTATAATGTACCAACAATACCCCTAGCTCACTAGCCCTTTCAGCGACAGACCGCGAAGCGGCCTGAAGTCTCACCCGAAGTGATTCTAATGGGTTGGCCAAAGACTCAAGTGTCTTCGACCATTTCTATAGCATCCTATGTGCAGCTCGCAGCTCTTCTTAACCCCTGAGGTCTCTTTCTCTCTGCGATGCGCAGTTTCCTCTTACTTGCGATGACTCTAGCCCTTATCGCATCGCCACGTCCTAGGAAACACGTAACTCTCTCCTACGCTCAATACTTAACCTGCAGCACCGTGCACCATAGCTCCTCTGATGGTGCGATATCGCCTCCCTGCAATATCCTACTGCTACGACTCAGCGTACTTGGCGTTACTTGTGTTTGACTTACGAGACTCAACATACAAGGCTATTTTACACTTCAATTCTTAACTGTCTAGAGTGAAACATAGACAAACTCTTATACATGATACTTAAAGACTTCAACTTGCATTTATCCTTCTATAATGCTGTGAACTGAATAACACATACATACATTTAACTGTAAGCAAAGTTCATGTAATGAGTGAAATATACAACAAGTAAATACAATCACATGAATCAATCACATAACACTCTGATTTTACGTGGTTCACTTCCAGGGTAGAAGATACATCCACAGAACTATGTTTTACTATATCTTGAGAGAGTACACAGTTCTACTGCACTGCATATGCAACTAGAGATCTTCTGGGTAACTCTGCACTCACTTCCTGGAGCCCTTCTCTCCTAGATCTCTTCTCTATCTCTATATTGCCTTCTTAAAATATTCTCTCTCTCTCTCTCTCTCTCTCTCTCTCTCTCTCTCTCTCTCTCTCTCTCTCTCTCTCTATCAATCCCTCCGGATTGTTACATACATGCTCAATGAGCTAGCTACTGGTTATAGTAAGATAACTACTGCTGATAACAGAACCAGAGCTCAGCTTCTATATTACAATTGTCTAAGTGTCTACTTGTCTAACTTGCCCAACCCTTTTACAATGCAAAATACATCCCTTTATAGGTGGCCTGAAGATCTCACCATTACAACACTGTGGGCCTGTCCGAACAGTAACCCAAAAACCCTAACTAGTGACAGTCGGCATATCTGTACTCGGGGTAGCCACTTTCTGTCACACCACTGCTCTCTGCAGTCTTCCATGCTTCCCGGCGGTGACCATGGGTACTGTGCACCACTTCCCTTTTCTGTCCTTCGTCTTCAATACCTCGACCTCGTTGCTCCTTTTCCTTTATGAGGGTAGTTGAGCCCTCCTGTCTTTCGTTGCTCCCTTCAATGTAGTGGGTGAGCTATCTCTTCTCGGTCGCTCAGGTATTGTCGTCTTCTTTGACTTCTCTGCCCCTATAGTCATAGTTTCCAGCTCTTCTCTGCAGCTAGAAACATGCTATGGCATCATATCTTTACCTTATCTCTTCCTCTTCGCCAAACTGTCTATCCGCCAAAATGGCAGTTTTTCCTGTAGCTGCGGGACTCTACTCCAACAATCCCCTAACACTTACTTGTGGCTCGTCCTTGAGCCACTACCAGCGGGATTCTCCTACTATAGCTTCTCCTTGGCTTCCTATGAAGTCTGCTTAAATTTGTCGCGAATTCCTGCGACTTCGTTCTCCATAGCTGCGACACGCTCTTGTGCCGAGTCAAGCATAGCTTGACTAATACTGGAGTCTTTGGTTGCATCAATTTCATTTCTTATGGTAGTGAACTCCCTGACTTTCTATTCAACCGCATCGACTATCTCTGTGATTTGTTCCTGATATGGTTGAAGCAGGTCATTGATTTGTATCTCCTTTGCTCTCAGCCGCTGCACTTCCTGCTGCAAGAGTTTCATCTCTGTCATCTTTCTCATCTTTGGAAGAGCTACTAAGCTCTTAATTTCTTCCTTCATTGCTGCTGTGGTATTCTCTATATACTGAATACTTTGCTGGATTTCTACTTTCTCGAGAGGCTCATCTAACTCCGACCATGTGTTCGTCGCATCAGCTAGCACTGACAGTGCATCATCTATGCGAGATTTCATCTGTGCAGAAGTGAGTTGAAAGGACTCTACTATCGCTTCCTTGTCTGCCTAGGGGGTGCCTGGTGCTTGAGCCTCGAGCTCAACAATCTGCGCTCTGTGGTGTTCCTCCATCTTGGCCATTGTTTCTTCCATCCTAGTCATTGTTTCTTCTAGAGCCTTTGCTCTGTCTGCAACTCTTCTTACCTTCTGCGGGAGAGGCAAGGAAAACTCAATGTTACATTGGGGTAACTCCAATGCAATGCTCTGTAGGACTTGAGAGAGATCCTGTTCTCTTTATTCATATGTTCTTAAATCGTCTGCCTTTTTCTGAAAGATAGTGGCGAGTGCTGCATTCTTTTGTTTCAGCTGTGTGTTTTGTTTATAAGTCACGAGCTCTCTATCCCTGAGCTCTGCGCTTAGCTGCTGCTGGATCATCTGTAACTGATCGATGTGAAACTCTGCGAGGTTAACCTCGATAGGTTGCCTAATTTGTATCTATACATCCATCATTGAAGTAGGGAATCGGATGCTCCCTGGTGGTATCAAGACTGTAATGATACGATCCTTTGCCAAGATTTCCTCATGGGAAATCGTCTGTGTTGATCTTCCTGCTGCTATCGCCTTTTCTGTCGGAACCTGTATCCTGGTAGTCTTCTCAGTAATTTCTTTTAACTCCAGAAGCTACTTTTCTACCATGCTGTGTATCTTTTCCTGTGATGTCTGCATTGCCTCAAATGAGTCCTTCAATGTGTCATGCATTCTCGTTGCCATGAGTTCGTAGTCATCCTCTGTCAATGCAGTCTTCAAAGGTAGTTTTGTGGCTTTGTGCTTTTTCTTCTTCTGTGCCTCTGGTGTCTCTTCTTCTCCATCCTTTTCCGTCTATGCCTCTGGTGGCACTTGCTATGGATCTTTTCTCTTTTCTCCTGGTAGTGGCACTTATGTTGTATCTTATGTCTGGGATCCCACTTTGTCTTTGCCCTTGTCCAATGGATCTGTCTGTGCGGTACCTGATGGTAGTGGTGTGGTATCCTCTAATGCTTGTTTCCAGTCGTCATCAAAGTCTTTGATGACATCTATGACATCATGTGTTGTCATTCTGAATGAACCATTAGCCCAGTCATCCCTTTTAGACCTTTTTGGCCACAGGTAGATTCTATGGTGGTCTGCCATAAAATCAAGTCGGTTATCATATATGTCCACAGTCTCCATGCTGATCCACGACGTCTATTGGACGATTTTCTTCAACAGTCTATAGTATTGATAGAATACTATCATATTGATCATTTTCTTGGCTGGGCTGCTGTTCTCCCATAAGTTGGTATAGCGCGTGCCTCTGGGCTCGCCACTTGCTAGCTGTCGAAACTGGGTATGGGGCGGCTCCTTCCACCCGATGAATGCACATAGTATAAGTAACCATGAGAAATGGAAGGGGTGGCTTGCCTCATCTTGGGCTGTCAAACAATCTTGCTGAAAAATATTTAACAAAAATAAAGACCAATTGAACTGTTCACCTTCTGCAACTTGTATGGCAAGGTGAATTACTGATCCCGTGACTTCCTTTGGGTGAACCTTGGTTAACAATCTTCCTGCAAGCAGACTGGCTATAAATCTAAGTGTATCATCCGTAATTGCTACGAGATCTTAAGCCCGACCTCCTCTCTATATCTTATACTTGGCGACTAGGGCTGGTGGTAGCTTGGAATCCTTGGTCTTTCCTGCTATATGTATCTTAGGGTCCTTACCAGTCTTGGACAGCCCGGTGATGCGGTGTATCAGGTCGACACTCAGGTCAACCCTGTTACCCAACCAAAGGTAACCTCCATGTACACAAGAAAGTAGGATGCGCACCATGACATTAACCTCTGCACCTCGTCCAAAATGGGGTATTCTCAACAAATTGAGTAGACCTGACCACTCAAGAACCTAGACATGTTCCATAGGAACATATTCATCGGCACCTGTCCTTGGGTTATTCTGAATCATAAGATACTGATCCGGCCGGAACTGAGGATATTTCTTACTGTCTCCCAGGTTATAATCTACAAATTTAACAACAGTGGCATATCCTAATAGATCTCTGTCTTCCTTTACTCTAGAATCAATTGGTGGTATGGGAACAGGAAACTTACCACTCTTGGGAATGTTTACCTCTGGTGCACCTTCAACTCGTGGTACAATGTAGTCTAGTGCGCTATGAACTGCTTCCTCCAGCTCCAGACTAGATTCTTCTGTTATTTGAGATTGGCTCCACATCCTTGGCAGCTGTCTGACCTGTGATGAACCTGGTTTCATACTCTTGGGTGGTGTCTCCATAGCGGACACAAGGCCTCCACGCTCGAACCTTTCCAAAATCACTTCTATAGGTTCCTCCTTGGACAGAACCCACTCGGTGGAATACTTTGGATCGACAATGGCTATGAAATAGAGAAATCACAGCACTCTGTAATGAAATTAGCTCTGCATAGGGAAAACTTAACAGTTTACTCTATAGCTCTCGGCTCTCACAAAAGTAACCGTCCTGAATGAATGATCTCTGCTTTTATGCTGAATTCTATAATCCCGGACGCAACGGTCATATAGGATGAACCCGTCGGTGGTATTAATGCATGGATGAGACCACACCTGTCATTTTGATCCTCATTAAATGCTAAAATCTGATCAAATTTCCCTCGAACCCTGTGTGCAGGCACCAGGCTCGTCAAAGATTTTCCAAATCTGGAAAATTTAATATGCTGTTGCCAAATCTACGGTAAGGTATACCAGTCATTTCTTCATTAACTTCCTGTTAGAAGGAGACTTGAATGGCCCTCTGTCATTTTTTAAAACTGGATACGTGGCACGGAGAAACATCGCGTTGCTGCGATGCCGCACTACATCACCTGCTCAAAACAAACTTTAAACAATTTTTTTTTTAACCTCCCCGCAAGCCGCTTAATGTCTTGCACAAAAATGAACCATCCTTATGTGATTCCTTATACTTAGAATACCTGCCGGTGTAGACTAATTCCCGGTGCGATGCCTCCTTTCAACTACACTGGACATCTGCACCGTCATTACTATCTGAGTTAAGGCTGGGGTATGGAGTGGATAACACTGTAAAGCTTAAGCCTACTGCCATTAATCAATGTGGGAAGAAGCTCCCCATTTAGTTTGCTGAGCTGAATGGTTCCTCCCTCTGTAACTCGCTGAATTTGGTATGGCCCCAACCAATGCATCTTGAACTTCCCTGGAAACTTAATAAATTTACTGTCATAGAGAAGTACTAGGTCTCCGATCTGAAGAGTCTTACTCTTAATGTGTCTATCATGCCAAGATTTTTCTTATGCCTTCTGCACTTTCTGATGGAATCTGGCGATGAATCTGTCTTCCTCTAAGGCAAGCAGCTACGCTAGCCTTTCATGCATCGTGTCTGTATCAGCCATCCCAATGATCTGAGCAATTATTATACTAGGCATAATATACTCCATAGGCATAACAGCCTCTTGTCCATACACCAAGTTGAAAGGTGTATGTCCTATAAGTTTCTTACATGTCGTCCTATATGCCCATAACACAGCATTAACCTTGAGGTCCCAATCATTCCTTTGGCTATTGCAGATCTTAGTAAGAGCGTTTTCTAGAATCTTGTTAAAGGCCTCCACCGTACCATTAGCTTGTGGGTGGTAGGGAGTGCTCTTATGGTGCTGTATCTGGAATTCTTCCATCAAGGCCTCAATGGTGCAATTCAAGAAGTGTGTGCCTTGATCACTCATCAAAATTACTGGGCATCCAAATCTACTGATGATGTTCTCAAAGAGTAACTGTGCAGCTGTAGTAGCATCACAATTTCTTACTGCTTTAGCCTCCACCCATCTGGTGAGGTATTCTGTTCCTGTGATGATGTATCTTGCACCAATTCATTTTCCTGGTGGGTTGATAGGACCCACAAAGTCTATAGCCCACTTATCAAATGCACGCAGCGTAATCTATGGTCGCAGTGGCATTTCATCTCTCCACAAAGGTTTTCCTACCCTCTGGCAGATATCGCAGCATCTGCAAAATTCCTTAGTATCCTTATATAAAGTAGGCCACCATAATCCTGCAGCCAAGATTTTCTGTGCAGTCGAATTTCCTGTGAAATGACCTCCTGCGGTACCTGAATGTGCTTCTCTGATAATAGCCTCTTTTTCATGCGGCATCACACATATGCATATGACTTCATCTGGACCTAACTTGTATAAATGTCCTACGATCAGGGTGAATTCTACTACTTTAACAACCAACTACCTCTTTTGATGCTTGGTAAATTCATCAGGTGCCCATCCTGTAGTGAGAAAGTGAATAATATCAGCATAGTACTCATCTGCAATCTAAATAGAAAACAACTGCGCATCTGGCAAATTGTCCTCTAGATTACTTGGCTCTTCTCCTAAGTCAATCCATGATAGATGATCAGGTCTGGCATTCAATCTTCCTGGTTTGACAATAATTTCAAAATCATACTCCTGGAATAGGAGTAACCATCTGCAAATTCGTCCCCCTAACACTGGCTTATTGACTAAGTACTTCAAAGTGGAATGGTTAGTAAACATCTTGAACGAGGCACCCAACAAGTAGTGCCTGAACTTCTACAGCGCATACACCATAGCTAAGCCTTCTCTTTCCGTAGTGGTGTAGTTTTTTTCTGCCGTCAATAACTTTCTGCTTGAGTATGCGATAGGATGATCGATACCTCCTTCTCTTGGTTGCATTAAAACAATCCCTAGTGTGATGCCAGATGCATCCACATGTACATGAAATGGCTTGGTCCAGTCTGGAAATACTAAGATGGGTGCTGTAACCATCTTCTCTTTAAGTGTGTCTAGACTCTGCTGACATTCCTCATTCCATAGGAATTTTACATCTTTCTTTAACAATTTTTCCATCGGTGCTGTAATCTTTGCGTATCCCTTGATGAATTTTCTGTAGTACCTGGTATGACCAAGTACTGTCCTCAATTGTTTGACTGAGTTGGGTGCTAGAAGATTTACAATGATGGCAATCTTTGTAGGATCTACCATCAAGCCTTTCCTACAAACAATGTGACCCAACAAAATACCGAATGGCGCACAGAATATACAAATTTTCAAGTTCAGAGAAATATGGTACTACCTACATTTCTCTAACATCAGTCTTAAATCTCCTATGTGCTTGTCAATTAATCCAAATATAGTCCAATCATCAAAATAAACTTCTAAGAATTTATGGATGTACTCTTTAAATACAGCAACTACTACTCTAGAAAAGATAGCCGGTGCATTCTTAAGACCAAAGGGCATTACCGTATACTAGAATGAGCCCCATTCTATTGCAAAAGTGGTCTTAGATCAATCTTCTAGATGGATTCTGATCTGGTGATAGCCTGAAAATCCATCGGTGAAGGAGTAGATCTCCTTTCCTCCCACATTGTCTAGCACTTCATCAGTGAAAGGTGTCGGAAATGGATCATGAAGTGATGCATCATTGAGTTTACGCAAGCCGACACAAATCCTGATGTCTCCTTTGTTTTTATTCTCTTACACGACCATGGGACTAACCCATTCACTCTCTTCTATGGGCTCAATGATGCCTTCCACTAGCATCTTATCGATCTCATCCTTAACTTTTTCTTTATAGCATGGATTTAATCTATATGGACGTTGCTTAACTGGTCTAGCATCCTCTTTCAATGGTATCCTCATTACTCCCAAGTCTCCGACTATTCCCTTCATCTCTATGAACTTGGTGGGAAATAGGTCCTGGTAGTCATGTAGCAAGTCTGCAATCTGTCCAACTGTTTCATCGTTCCAATAGTCTCCAATAGAGGAAAACTTTGGTTTTGTGTCTATGCCAATGTTGATCTGTTTAATCTTGATCGGTTCTATGATTGTTGGAATCTATAGTTTCGGTCCCTCAACATCGCGAGTCCCCTCTGACTCTGGAATGTTGATGTTGTGAGGATCCTCATCCTCCTCCTCTGGTTTCTATGCAAAGTTATAACACTCCAGTGCCTCTTCTAATTGGATGGCCCACTCAGGTTGAGCTGACACTGATAGGGTACAATCCTCAAATATCTTAATCTTTATTACATCTAGGGCCTAATCAACACTTGGATACTCATATTCAAAAGCGAAGGTGAGTAGAAAGCTATCTATCATAAGTGGCCATGTAGTCATTCCCTTGTGCAATTCAGTCTCTGTGTACCAGTTCCTTGGAACTGTATCCAAAGTGTGAATGAATCGGTGAACCCATTCATCCTCGGGAATGTCCGACCAATTCCATTCACACGTTTGAATATCTGACCTGGGGTCACTTTCTCCTGTGTATCTCTGTTGGACATACTCTCTGTCGGTAGAGAATCTGATCGCCATCAATATCTTAAGATCATCCCATGATGCGATATTCTCTTTATGTGCATACCACCATCTTGCAGGTGTGGTTCATACTGCAAGGTCCATAGCTACGATCCTCTGCTCCTGAGGAATTTGTTGTTCAAACTGCGTGAGAAAGTCCTGGATATCTGTTAGACCATGGAATGATGGAATCTCGTTGACCTCTGCGCCAATCCATCGCATTGACTTAGTCATGTACGTGCATCTGTGCACCGAGACTTCATAAATTCTGTTCTGCCAGTTCTCTAGACCAACATCCGAATCCGATGCGCATGAGCTGTCGCATCGCCAACTAATGTTCCCTTCTATGGTTGGATTGATGTAGTCGCTCTGGTTCGCAGTCATCTGGTAGAGACTCTCCATGTTACGTGCCTCTTCCTCTACTCGAATAGGTTCAATGTATCTAGGACCCTAAATAGGATCTAACGGTGCAATGACCCAGATCTGCGCGTCCCCAAAGGTCATTTGTCTACTCTTTAAGTCGATAATGGCCATGTTATCGATTTCCCAATCAATACCTAGTAGAGCTGGATACAGTCTACTATCACCAATGATTTCTATAACTTCAAAGTCCACAGAGCTGCGAACTCCGTCAATGTCAACTGACACCTGCGGTAATCGACCCAGGGGTGATACTCGCTACTGATTAGCTAATCTCAGATGGATAGGTGATCTGACTAACTTAGGGCTACCCATCTATTCCCATTTCTACTTAGTCAGAACATTTACCTCTGATCCTAGATCTAGGATCACCTCATCCATTTCAAATTCTCCAACCTGTGCTGTGAGTCACATCTCTCTTCCTGTTCTTGTATGTCCCATAATATTATGAACAGCATGATGTGCACTACTCACAGAAGAAGATGGCTGACAGTGATCTATGATGCGCTAAAGTTCTCTGATAACTTGATCATTTCTCACGAGTTTTAAACAACTCCGCAGGAAGGATTGTACACTTCCTGCCAACTCATCCTCATCGCAAGCGCTCGATGTGGTAACCTGCGATATCTGTATAGGGCTAACGCCACAAGGTGCTTTCTGCGGTATGCCCCTAGATGGAGGTACCTACGATCCTGATTGTATAGGCTCATCAAAGAAGGTTTTAGCTTCCTGAAATATTTCTGTATTCTTTTGCAAGTCGAGTGGTGTTTATTTATTAGTAGCTTTGCGCACCCACTCTGGTCCTGTGTTCTTTTCACTATCCTGCGATGTCCCATTAGTAGAAGCACCACTGTGAGTCACAATGTTGACTCTTGGTTCTAGCTGTTTCTACTCAGTAGCGATAAGCTGGATGTTCTGGTGTAATATTGGCTTAGGTTCTCTGATCTTGGCTATCAAGGTAGGACATTCTTCTATAGTGTGGTCGTAAGATTTGCAATAGTTACATGTGGTGGTGGGGCTCTGATAGTCCCTAGCATAATGTCCTATAACTCCACAATTGTAACAAGTAATCGGTCTGTGACCACGGCCAAATCCTTCTCCACGGCCAGAGCCTCCTCCATGTCCTCTTCCTCTGAATCCTCCTCCATGGCCAACATGAGCCAGATCATGCTGTGGTCCTGCTGCTGGACCCTGTGTTTCTGATTGGACTTTGTACAAGTCTTGCTTGCTCCCGACCATGAGATCATAGGCTTGGAAATCATGTTCATCATGGCCTATGGACTTGCAGAAGACGCAGTATAAGTTCTTAGGTGTCTGCATGTACTTCTGAAGTAGAGGGCATTGCTGAGGTGGGTGTCCTCTTGTTTTGCATATTTCACACTACGGCCCGTGGGTCTGTGGTAAGGGGTTAGGAGCCCCAATTGCTAGATATTCTACAAATACTGGATAGTTGTCTTTAGTATGGCCTTGTGCTTTACATTTTATGCACCATATGTCTTGCGCAACCTCTTTTCCTTTTCTAATATCATGCATCTGTAACGTGAGATTAGCCAACTGGTTTTGTAGGTTTGTCATACCTGTGCTGGTTTCGGCTAGAGGTGAAGCTTCTAGTTTCATCGCCATATCCAATGCATCATCTTGCATCTGGAGTTTTTGCTGCATTAATGGCAGTCTGATGTGAGGGATCAGGGCTACAATAAACCATTCCTTATGCTACTCTGGCGCAAACTCAAAGTTGACTTGATCTATAAGGGCTTTGAATTTCTGGTCGAAATCCCACACTGACTCTGTAGGTAAATGTTTGATGTCTTTGAGCTCTGTAATGCACTGTGACTCAGACTTAGGTTTCTTAAACTCTTTAATCATGGAGGTCCTAACCTGAACAAGTGTTCTGGGTACTGCTGAGGTATACTTCATATACCATGTTAAGGCTCATTCTCTAATTGTGGTGACCAACTGTACAAGTTTAATATTGTCATCATGGATTGTTTTAATGGTCCACATGGCTTCACATAGAAACCAATGCTGCTCTGGGTCCTCTGCCCCTATACCCTTAAAGATAGGTAGCTTCATATCATCCCCCATTCTATTTCTACGTGGTGGATGTTGATTTGCTGTGTTACTACCACTCGGCGGTGTAGGTGGAGGTGATGTAGCAGTAGTATGTACTGTCTGGGATCTACTAGATGGAGTTCATACGGGATTGTTCTGAGTGCCGATCTGTTTCTGTGGGGTATAAGGGTGGTAAGGGATACCCCCTTCTGTTCTGTCTATTTGGCTATGACTCTACTATCTAGTACTATCTGAACTGTCTTCAAATATGGGAGATCTAAAATCTACTTTGTATTTCTTTCCACTACGTGTACGTCCAATGTCATCGAAATCACTCTCAAACTCTTGTGACATTACATCTTGTTAACTTATTGATCTAAAACCATATCCATTACTCATTTTTCATGTAATAACATCTTAATGGAAAAGTTTAAAGATTTTAGGTGCTTACCACGATATACTTTGAAGAAGTACCGCTCAGCCTCACTGAAGCTTTTTCTCTGTTCAACTGTAAACTCTGTGACGAAGCCTTCTATCACACTCGCAAGCCAGAAGTCTACTGTCCTCGTAATGGGATTATCAAGGTTCTTCACGGTCTAAATCAGCTTCGGTGTCCAGACAATGTTTCTTTTCTTCTTGAATATGTTCTTATTGGTCAACTTTGACAACCAGTCGTACAGCTCGTTTCCATAGGTCGCAAAAAATATCATATGCAGGTCTGTAAAGATATGTTTTTGTAACCATTCCTTTGTACTCAGTCTAGGACTCTTGTTCTCGTGTTCAGAAAACTCTTTCTCCTTAGACCCAACCCACTGGTTGAGTTCGTCCCTAGTAGGATGCCAACAGAACATCAGTGCTCAGTTTGTTCAAAATCGGCAACGAAACCATTTGTTGGTCGCTATGGGCAGACCCGGGTTTACTGTACTGTACCAACAATACCCCTAGCTCACTGGCCCTTTCGGCAACAGACCACGGAGCAGCCTGAAGTCTCACCCGAAGTGATTCTAATGGGTTGGCCAAAGACTCAAGTGTCTTCGACCAGGTTCTGTAGCATCCTATGTGCATCTCGCATCTCTTCTTAACCCACAAGGTCTCTTTCTCTCCGCGATGCACAGTTTCCTCTTACTCGCGATGACTCTAGCCCTTATTGCATCACCGCGTCCTGGGAAACACATAACTCTCTCCTATGCTCAATCCTTAACTTGTGGCACCGCGCACCACAGCTCCTCTGATGGTACGATATCACCTCCCTGCGATATCCTACTACTGCGACTCAACATACTTGGCGTTACTTGTGTTCGACTTACGGGACTCAACATACAAGGCTGCTTTACACTTCGATTCTTAACTGTCTGGAGTGAAACATAGACAAACTCTTATACAGGATACTTAAAGACTTCAACTTGCATTTATCCTTCTATAATGCTGTGAACCAAATAACACATACATACATTTAACTGTAAGCAAATTTCATGTAATGAGTGACAGATACAACAAGTAAATACAATCACATGAATCAATCACATAACACTCTGATTTTACGTGGTTCACTTCTAGGGTAGAAGCTACATCCACAGAACTATGTTTTATTATATCTTGAGAGAGTACACAGTTCTGCTGCACCGCATATGCAGCTAGATATCTTCTGAGTAACTCTGCACTCACTGCCTGGAGCCCTTCTCTATCTCTATATTGCCTTCTTACAATATTCTCTCTCTCTCTCTCTCTCTCTCTCTCTCTCTCTCTCTCTCTCTGTCAATCCCTATGGATTGTTACATACATGCTCAATGAGATAGCTACTGGTTACAGTAAGATAACTAATGTTGATAACAGAACTAGAGCTCAGCTTCTATATTACAACTGTCTAAGTGTCTACTTGTCTAACTTGCCCAACCCTTTTACAATACAAAATACATCCCTTTATAGGTAGCCCGAAGGTCTCGCCATTACAACACTGTGGGCCTGTCCAAACAGTAACCCAAAAACCCTAACTAGTGACAGTCGGCATATATGTACTCGGGGTAGCCACTTTCCGTCACACCACTACTCTCTGCAGTCTTCCATGCTTCCCGGCGCTGACCATGGGTACTGTGCACTGCTTCCCTTTTCTATCCTTCATCTTCAATACCTTGGCCTTGTTGCTCCTTTTCCTTTATGAGGGTAGCTGAGCCCTCATGTCTTCCGCCGCTACCTTCAATGCAGTGGGTGAGCTCTCTCTTCTCGTCCACTCAGGTACTATCATCTTCTTTTACTTCTCTGCCCCTGTAGTCATAGTTTTCGGCTCTGCTCTGCAGCTAGAAACATGCTACGGCATTGTATCTTTACCTTATCTCTTCCTCTTCGCCAAACTGTCTATCCGCCAAAATGGCAGCTTTTCCTGTAGTTGCTGGAATCTACTCCAACAAGAATATATATATACAATTTTCTTTTTTTAATTACAGAAATAAAATATAATTATGTAAACATCAAGATGGGAATTTTTTGAATAGTTACAGATTCCAAATAGACATTCATAAATGATCAAACACAAATGCCAAGAATACAGTGTACAACATAGATTCAGAGGTAACCATAAACTGTAGGTTTTCCCTTCAATGTCATCAAAGTATTACATAGATAAAATGATAGATGAGATTTGAGAATGCCATGGGAAAATAAAAAATAGGGAAGTAGATGAATCCCTAGTAGTAACAGCAGCAGTATCACTATCGGTTGGACAGGGAGGAGGAGGAGGACCACTACCATTGATATTCTTCCCCTTCCTTTGAGCTTGATTAGTAGCCCTTAATGATTGAGGCATAATTTTGATTTGTAAAAGAACACTGCTGTTAGTGAAATGACAAACACAACAATATAATGGTAGGCTATAGATGCTATATCATTCTCTGTTCTCCAATATCCTTCTCTGCTAGGGTTTCTGTGAAAACTTATGAGTGAAATGGGTAAAAACGCCCCATTATTTCATTGTTGGGCACATTTTTTCCATCCTTCAAAGCTAACTTGTAGGGACATTTCATTCCCATGAGTCTCGCATGGGACATGTATCCTGCGCAGAACACCTATCACATATGATTCTGACTAATTGAAGGGAAAATCGGCACATCAGCAAGTTCAATTCACAATAATTAATAAGGAGGGAAATATCATGTATGTTAGATCTAAAGGAGTCTTATAGCTTTATTATTTGCACTGTCAAGAAAAATATGGGAAAGACTGCAATATATTTCCCTATACAAGGTCTTAATTCTAGGTCTACATAGTACATACTACAAACTGCTATTGCAAGAGGATATAACACTACCTCTGTGTAGGGTGAATCCAAACTAGTCTTCCTTCAATCCACAAGGGGCTGGTGCCCTATAGGAAAATAATATTGTCCCTGACTAAGAAAACTAAATGCATTTTTATCATTTCAATCGACTTCACATAACACACATCCAAAGGAGGTTCAACTCAAGAGAGAATAATCTAGCTAAGAAGTTTATAGAATAAGAGAAGGTCTATTTCTGTGCTAAGCATATTTAAAAAGGAGGCAGGCTCTTCCTCCCAAACATGACATCTCCAATCCTCAGAAGGAAGGCATTGCACATAATGTCGTTGCATCTGGAACTTCACTCCATTGGAAGAAATAACATTGTTGCAATAACAAATATATAAAGGACAAGATACAGGGACCGAGATTTATATGGAACCTAGGTACATCTACCATGGATTCCATTCATATATGCAATCCAAGTGTCAGCATTCTTGAGCACCTTTCAAAGTCAAATCATAAATGTGTAAGGAGAGGAAAATATCACTACAAAAGCTACATCAACCTCTAAGCCCACCCCATATTTCATCTATAAGTGTCAGCATACTTGAGCCTCTTTCAAAGTCAAATCATCAACAAAAGGGGAGGAAAATCTCACTACATATCTACACCAACCTCTACTTCTACCCCATTTATCATGTATAAAAAAACTATGTTCTCTCATAGTTTGATCATCTTTTGCATACTTGGAAGTCTCGACCAAAAAAATGATGTGGTCTTTCCATCAAATAAGACAAGCTTATAACCCAGGGCTCTTTTCCCATTGGGTTTTGAACTTAGGTCATTAGTATGCAATGTTACCGGAACCGGCAAAACCGGTCGGTCTGACCATTTTACAGGGTTGGCCGGTCTGATCAATAAAAAAATTTCCTTAGACCGGTTTTTTTCCAAATCGGGTATAGAATCGATCAAAACCGGCCAAACTAGTCAAAACCAGCCGAACCAGTCAAAACTGGCTAGTCCGTACTTTGGTGTATGGCCGCGGACTGGGGACTCACAGAATTCAATTTAAAAAAAAAACAAAATAAAACCTAACCTATGCTTCCAACCTAACCCTAACCTATGCTTATAACCTATGAGTGTATGAACATGGAAGATATTAATTATAACATGGGAGTGGTTTATGAAGCCAACTGCATCATTGTTTCTTTCTATATTAGAGTTCCACATGGAACTTTGAATACTAGAGATACAATGCCCATTTATGGAAAAACTAGGGTTTGCATTAATGGTGGATGGTTGAACTTTTCAGTCATCATTGACTCATGTGGCAATGTTCCTAGATCTTGGACCGTAAATTCAAAGAGTGATGATGCAAGTGATTGGTGTTCCTTGGACAAGAAGGTTTTTAAGGTTTGAAAGAGTGCATAAAATTATTTGATGTAAGCACTAGAATTTAATTCATCCAAAGAAAACATCTGTAAGTATTATGTTATCTACACTTTCTTATAGTGTTCCATTTTTTAATAGAAAGGCTACATTGCACACACCATTATATGTGTATTCATCATCATTGGAGATAACCTTAACTATATTTCCCTTATCCTCTTCCAACTGAATAACACAGTTGTATATGTTTTCAGAGGATTGAGAACAAGAGGTCTCTCCCAAATTTGCATTATTTGCTACTTCATCCTTCCCACCACATTTGCTAATTATGCAGTCATATACTCAAGATTCTAAACCAAACTCTGACTTGTATGAGCAGAGTATTTTCTACAAACATCATGTTTTGCACATAGACACCCTAAATTTCATGTGAAGTATAGTATCTACCATTATCATGAGATATCCCCTCTTGCATTATGATATTACCATTGATCCAAAATATATTATTTTTTCCATGCAAGCAGTGAAGAGAAATCTCTTCAAAGCATTCATCTTCAGATTCAACAATTCTAGACACTTATCTAGCTAATTCTTTTGTACTCTCAAATTGAAGCACCAGAATGGCATGGAAATTAGTACCAATACCACAATCAATATTACCAAAAGTACTAAAAGTTTGTAACTAGGATAATGCAGTGGATATAGACACCATGAATATTCAAAGTTAAAGACTCCAATATGGTATCATAAGTGTCAACTATCTAATATACAATCATGGACTGTATCCTTTGAAATCTAAACGTATTGCATTGCATTTGGGAAAGATTTACAGTAAAAGGATCCCCTCGTGACATACATACCTTCTGGATTATAGACAATGAACTCTACCTTTCTCATTCTAAGGAGGATTTGTGAGATTTGAAGGCTTATTGTCACCTTGATTTGATGGAATGGAATTCCTAGAAACCAGGTTATTATCTTCAAAGTAAACAAGAAGAAAGTAACATAATTAGAATGTTTCTAGAAATACAACCTTCCAATATAAAGTACAATAGACTTAAGTTATCTACCCAATATTTACTTAGTCGAGATGCTTGTTGTAGCCAAATTACCATGATGTGGTAGTGTGCACTAAAGCTCTTTTGAAGGTGAATATTTCCAATTCTAGTCAAAACCTGAAGGCAACTTCCCCTAAAATATTGATGTGGTAGTGCCAGAATTCATGTTTACATATTTTATGGTAGATCTAAATTAGGTAGCATTGTACCTAAATAGAGACTTATATACATAAACCAATTCAGTTAAGGATAGAGACAAATTTTGGTATAAGTTATTTTGTATCATAGGAAATGAAAAGTGATTTACTAGAAAAGAAAATCCAAAATACAGCTTGTTAAATCTTGGTTCTATCACCAACGAAATGTTTGGGATGAACTGAGAGTAATATAAAGAAATGGGAAATGGAAAAGAAAGTGAATGGAAATATAAGAGCTAAAGCGTTGAACAACATGACAATGAAATATCAGGCTCTAAAATGGATGAAAAAAATACTTGAATACCTTCCACTAACTATTGTTGTATGTACAAGTGCTAAAGTAGTATAAGTAAATGGGAAATGAACAAGAAAGATAATCAAAATACAAGTTCTCAAATTTTTCTCAATATGACATTGAATGAAATCTTAGGCCTCAAACTAGATGGCAAAAACCTTAAAACATGCTCCACAAGTTGTTGCTCCAAGTACAAGTGCAAACTTCCTACTAAGTAAGAAACTATTGAATTAGACTATGAACACTCATGAAAATATGGAAATGGAAGATGATACTGGAAACACTTCAAATATTCATTAAGTGAACTATGAATGAATCATTGTAGCAAAAAACCCATGTTAGTCACTCAAATGATTTAATTTTAGTGGCCAAAAGGGTTTGAATCTCTTCTTATTTTGTTTCAAATGTTATATTACAATTTCCATGCAATATCATTGGAAGGAAGGTTATCTATTTTGTTTCCTTAACAAAATTTGAGGGTTTTACCACCATTTGAATGACCTACCAAGTTGCCCCCTTTTCCAATTTTGAGCAAACTTTCTAGAAAACTAAATATTGGTAAAAAAACATCACTTTTGAACTATACCCTTGTCCCTTTTGGATTAGTCCATTGTTATGGATTTTTTCATTTTCCCCATTAACCCATAGACTAGGAATTTGGTTATTGAATACTTGTTTTATGACCTAATTTGCTACAATCGGCATTAGAAAAGTCACCAAGTTTTGAAATTTTTTTATCCTTGTGTGTAGGTAATAATCTCAATGTTTTTCAAAAGAATTAAATGGAGATTTTGTGAAGCCAAAAATGGGAAAATCCTTTATTATGGATTATATGTTTGAATTATTTGTTGTCCAATCAAATTTTCAGACTCATTATGGGGAGAAAACAAAGCTCTCCATAACATTGCTTGATGTTAAATATGTTATGAAATGAACTATATTTGATGTCATAAAGGATTAAGGGGACAAGCTATATAGATACCCCACATTAGTTGTTGGAAATCATAGATCTTATGATGGAAAGAGTTTTTACAGTACCCATCAATATGAACTTGAGTCTTGAACTAGTAGCAACAACAAAATGAAATGGCACAATTTTGCAAGATCCAACAAATGAAGCTAGTCCTATGCCTTTCACAGATGGTGATAAACAATAATTTTCTTAAAAAATAATTGGGGTAAAACCAAACACAAAATGGAGAGTTGAAGTAGTGATGAGATCTCTATGCATATCGAAAAATTACTATGATTACTACTTAACAACATCAAGCATATTATTTCTATTAAGGATTCTAGGAAGAAAAGTTCTACAAATTGTGCCATTGGAATATGATTCAATCATTGAGTCACATCCTACAAGAGATGCATATTGAGCTAAACATCAAGTTCCAGATCATAGGTTCTCCATGCAAATGCTGGGTTTTTCTTTGGAGGAACTCTATAACACATGATATTACACAAATGATAGCTACTCGATATTGGAACTCATGGTCTTGTCTACAATCCCAAGTTTGGCATAAGAAATGATCACCACATTCCATGAAAATTTATCTCATTGAGGTATTCCATCAAACACATTGCAAGCATCCATTAGAACTCCACAATGAAGCTAATTCAATGAATTCATGTTTCAAATTGCATCTTGAGTTGATTCATATTTGTCTCCTATTGCATCATTCCTATCCTATTCTAACACTAAATAATATGGAGGAATTCTTAGGATGGAATAATCCCTGGAATGGATGTGCATATGCACCACACGAGCCCTCAATTCCTCTCAATGCAGGGGTATGCTCCATATGCAAAATCACAATAACATAATAATATAATATTTTCTATAGGCATACCTTCCTTTGAGATTGCATAATCCAAGGCATCTGCCACAACCGACCTCTAACTCCAGCTCATATATTTCTTCACCACAAATCCTCCATATTTCCACTAACGCGTTGCATAATGATGCAGGCCCTAACTCAGCTGAAGTGGTAAAGGGGAAGGATTAGGAACAACCTACCCACCTATACACTAACAGGAGGGTTCTTAAACCTGACCAACTATGTTGATGGTATCCAGTTATGATATGTTGTAGGTATGGAGTAGGGGGATCCAAGGAGTGTTTCTATAGATAGTATAGCATAGGGTAGAATCAGTGGGATGGTTCCCATTTTTCAAGCACGGAAGCTTGCTCTCAGACTATTCATGGAGAAATGCACTTCTCTCCCCGTCTGATCTTCCTTTCGGCAAATTTGGTTCCCCTCCCTCTCATTTTTCGCTTCAATAGCCATCCATGATTTTCATTGACTAGAGAAATGTTCCGAGTAAACATAAAAGGATGTTGCGAACGAAACACTCTCTATCAAACTCTCCTATAGGAAAATTTTGGTGCAAACCATAGAATTCTATTGTAATGAACTCCATTGCTTGTTTGGTGCCAATTACCAAATAAAAAGACGGAAAATATAAAGGCCGGAAAACCAAATATATAAATGAGTTTGTCCAAAATTATTATATCCTCTTGCTTCATCATTTATCCATAGCAATAGTTGATCATTTTTATGAATAGAATTGACCTAGCCAAATATATAAATGAGTTTGTTCAAAATTATCATATTCTCTTGGTTCATCATTTATCAATAGCAATAGTGGATCATATTTATGGAAAGAAATGACATAAAAATTAATGATTTTTATCTTGTTTTATTTTTTAAGCTATTCTTCGTCAATCCAATATTAAAGATCATTTTAAAAATGTGTTTCTCTTCTGGAGTTTATATAAATTAAATAATAGTTTATATATTTTTAGATTAAAATGTTTATAAATACTATTAATGGATAGATTATTTTAAAAATGTGTTTCTCTTTCTAGAGTTTATATAAATTGAAATAATAGTTTATATATTTTTAGATTAAAATGTTTATAAATAATATTAATGAATAGATTATTTTAAAAATGTGTTTCTCTTTCTAGAGTTCATATAAATTTAAATAATAGTTTATATATTTTTAGATTAAAATGTTTATAAATAATATTAATAACAAATTAAATTCATACCTTGGTTTAACGTTAAATTGATGTTTCGTTTTGTTGACCAATGAAAAGGTCCTTCCAAGGTTCCATTGAAGAAGACGCTCTTGCATCAACATTTATCTACCCCGGGAGGCCAAGGCCAACTACTATAGAAAGTTGGGGCTCAATTGATGATATGGTGGTTCTAAAGTAGTGATATAGAATAACCCCAACCAATACTAGTTTTAAAATGATTTCCTACCTTCCCTTGTAAAACGCTTACTACCAAAGATAAGTGATTACTACTTTAGAATACTAAGGAAGCATCCTTATATGCCATCATTGTAAAAGAATTCATGATCATTTTGATTGGCTTCTATGGATGTTCTCATCTTCCCGGAGAACTAGTGCAGAGAGTGGTATTTTGAAGGTGGTTCTCAGCATTGCCAAGATTACTGCTAGTTATGTAGGATGCACTAATTTGTCAAGTGAAATTGAAGTGAAATGATTGCTAGACGTCAATTGACTGATACATTTTCAGATCTTTTCAAAATGATCTAGAATTTTGAAGTCCGAGATGATCCATCAATTGATATTTGATGGTTTCTCAATTTAGTTGTGTATCTCATCTGACAATTGCAATTTTTTTATTTTATTTTTTGTTAACATATGCTTTTGACATTTCTACTTTGCTGTATTTTAGTAGTGGAATATCAGTCTAATCATCATGTTAAATTCCAGGTGCAAGTCCTGGGTGATTATGACATAAGAGTATGGACTTAGCCAAATGAAAAATAGTTGTAATTATTGATTCAAATTTTTAAGGGCCGTCGTATTGGTAAAAATAGGCCGCTTGTGGGCATGACAAATTCGGGCCAATTGTAATCCTCTTGGAGCTAGACAGAAGGCAATTTCCACCTTAAAAAACAAAAACTTGCATCCATCGCTTGGTTTTAAACACAAAAAAACACAAACTTGCATCCATCGCTTGGGTTTAAACACTAATATCTAATATAGGGTTTGATTTCTTGTGCAGGGTTTCTGATTAAGAAGAAAATATTGACATATATTGGAAAATTGAAAATGTTTTCGATAGCCATTGCAATCAACGCAGTGAAAATGAAACTATATGAAAATTTGTAAACACTCACACAAACCCTTGGACGACAATCGGGTATTAAAACAGGGCACACGAAGTATATAATTTGATGTGGCAAATGCAAATAACAACAACAACATGCATTGCATACATTAAATAAGGACAAACAAATGGGGATGAAAAATAGACCGGCATACCTTAGCGGTCCATGCCGAAAATTCCTTGACCTTGACGAGCATAATATCTCTAAGCCTCCATTGTCTGCAGAAAGCAGGAGCCTCCATTGTCTACAGGCAGTTGTTTTTCCTCCTCATCTTTTAGCAGGTGCCATGTCGTAAAACCCTGATGGCAACAAAAAACGTAACCCTTATTATTATTCCTGTCTGACATACCCTGAACAAGAATTATACCCTCCCAGTCCTCCTCATCCACAATTTCCATAACACCATTAATTCCCAGAAGCCACAATAGTGTTAATGCCTCTAACAATTGGTTACTTGTTAAATTATCGATTAATATTTACTATATATGAATAAAATATAAAGTTTTATTGGTTTTCTTTGATGGGTAGTATTTATTTGGTTTTCACATTATTAAGAGCATCACATTCCACCCTTTTTTATCCTGTTTTACACCTTTTAATAAAATAAACTACAACAGTAATTTAATAAGAATTTTTTTGTATAGGTTTCATATTAAAAAAGATCATTTATTTATAAATTTTAGATATGCGTGGTTATTATAATAGGTGGCAAGCCAGGTTGGCTTAAATAAATTACCATGTGATGTAAATTTCACAATTACATTTTGTATGAATTCCTAGTAATGAAACTACCTGGTTTTCTTCTTTGAGATTCTCATGAGACATCAACATTGTTAGAGACACTCTTATGAACAGGTCTAAAATTGTTTTTAAAAACTTCCACACCTTTATTGCAAATACAACAACTTAGTAAATATTGTGGAATCTATACACAAATATCCTAGACCCAATCAAGTCAGATATAGTGCATTTCAATCCCAAAGTTTTCGTTGCTCCTTGGAAAATGGAGGAATGGGCTCACGATTGAATCCGATGGCTGCAATCGATAGAATAAAGAATGGAACACCGATTGCAAGCGAAGATTGCGATGAAGTTTAACAATTTTGATGATCCTCTCAATCTTGACCCAACCAGATATATCGACCCAGGCCATTTATATCTCAAGATTTAAGATCTCCACCCTCCCATTGATATATAATTTCTTCTTTGGTGTGTTTATGTATAACCAATAGGGAGTTTAATCCCCTCCCTCCCGACCACATAGGCTTTCATCTCTTCTTCTTAAAGTTGTATTTTCTTTTATTTTTAAAACTAATGAGAAAAAAAGAAAAAGATAAAAATTTAACAAAATATATTTAAGAAAATTAGCAAAGAAATCAATTGCTATATGGATTTTTTCACCATAACGTTATGTTTGATGTGTTGTCATGGGCCCTAGTCTATAATTTCATCTCTATGTGGGAAATATTTGGCTTACAAGAAAGAAATGGTCATTTCAAGCTCTATGTGACTAAGAATAATTATCATTGGTTGGGCCATATTATCAAGTCCAAACATAACGTCTAAGGGTAAGGGGCTCATGGGTCATGTGTGATTCCTTAGACGACCTCAAAGGCCCTATATGCTACATAGATAATATTTAACCAATGAGTAAGATATGTTGGTCGTTTTGAGGTTTGACACACAAAGTATGGATTTTAGTCTCTTGGCCATGATTTGATGTGAAAAGAGTCATTGGGCCAAAACATTTTTCCTTAGGGCTCATGAACTATGTGTGGGGCCTTAGGCCACCACAAAGCCCTATAAAGGGAATATTGACATGTGAGAAATATATAGTGCCTCTTTTATGAATTTTGGTTCACCATGGATATTTTTTGTAACTTGAGCAATGGCAAGGTCAAAAGACATAGCCTTAGGCCATAACATTTGCATTTGGCCTATAAGAAAAATATGGTCGTAGAAGATTCTACACAGGGCGTAACAGAGAAATAGGAAAATACAACAACGATGGAGAATCGTTTGCATTTGTTCTTAGAAATCACGCTACCTGACATAAAATTATAAAGAAGTCACATGACTTGATTCAATACCCAATTCTTTCCATCTTCGTTATTTTGAGTCAATTCCAAATTCTCCCCATCTTCAATGGTCCTATTAAAGGAAACTGCACTGATTTCTTTAACGGAATGTGGAAGCTAGAAGTTGGGAGGTCATCCAGATGCTCCATCAAAAAGCATTATCATGACTGGTACTTGAGTAATAGGCGGCTCAAGAGACACTTGTTATAAAGCACAATCTTTGTAGTGTTGTGCACCCGATATATTACTCCCTATAAGAGAGCAGGCTCACCCGGTTCGTTCTTAGCATCTAGTGATCAAATGGATTTGGCCCCTTGTCCCCGTAATTTATGTACCATCGTAGAGTTTGAGGTATGGCTACTCAGATTAGGTCTTCTGGCTGGGTCTTATCCTAGCTATTCCTAATTAGTCCATCTGTGTGAATCCCTCTCATAAAACATAGTTGTAAACACCAATCTGTAGTAATACAAAATCCAATCGCGAGATAACGATCTAAATTTTAGTGACTTAGCATCAGTAGCACCACTAGCATAGGTATATATTATATAGTATCTAAGAGAGAAACATCTAAGACATAGACAATAGAGGCATTAACAATGGTAGAGATCCTAATTTACTTTGATCCATCCTGAAAAACCAGGCTTTGAATGGCCTAACTCGAGAATCAAGACACCCACATTCCCAACTGGGCGCCCTAAGAAGTCCTCATGGGTGGAATAATATTAAATCCTCTCATGACCAAATTAAATCCTCTCATGGCTGAATTGGGGATGAACCAGACGGACCAAATTGATATTCATAACCCCGAATCCATAGATTCATTTAGCAGAATCCCCTTTGGGAAATGGGTAGTTGTACATATATCTATATTTGAAAAATCCTTCATGTTTTGCTTCACCTCCCTATGAAACTTCATAGGTTTTAATCTATATTTTAATTTGTATAATGTATAAGTAAATAATATGTGTATATATTTAATTATATTAAATCACATAGCATATGAACTATATATATTTATTTATATTAAATCTTTTAACATATGAACTATAGTAACATATTTATAATAATTATTATATTATTATTATATTTACATCTTTTACCATTATTAAGGTGAAAGAAGTTTATATATCATAAGGGTGTTTATAAAATATTTACCTATTTTATAAATTTGGTTAAGTATTATATTTACATTTATTACAAGTATAGTATGGATGGACTATGAATGTATGGATTTTAACATAATTCCCTAAAATGAGGCATGTTTTGCTGGGAGAAAGAAAATTGGAACAATTTCAATATGTTTCCCTTGTGGTTTGAATTTTGTACTTTGGTGGGGTGTTTTAGAATAATCCCACTTGTTCTACATGCTTTAAATGGTAAAGATATCCCATATGCTTTAAATTATGACGATCATGAACTAGATGACAATGATAGTGATGATGTTTTTGATGATGACGATGATGGAAATGGCGATGATAATGATCATCATCGTCATCTTTGTCATTGTCATCATTATTATCACAATAGTCATCATCATCGGCATAATCATCATCCATGTCATCATCATTTCCATTGTCCTTGACATCATCATCATCATCATTATTGACATTTTCATCAGTTATTCATCATTACCTTTGGCATAAGAAATAGCATCTACCCAAAATATGTGATTAGTGGAAAAGGGTCATGGAGGACACACACAATTTATGCATGACAAATAGCAACTTATTTTTTAAGATGATAAACATCATCATTCTCATTGTATTCACCATCATTGTCATTGTCATCATCACCATCATCACCATTCATTTCATTGCCATCATAATCATCGGCAATGTCGTCATTGCCATTATCCTCCTCCTCCTCCTCCTCCTCATCATCATCATAATTGTCATCATCATCATCATTTTCATCATTCTCCTCATTATCAACAACATTATCATCATCATCATAACCATCCTCAATATCATAATCATTATCCTCATTTTCATCTTCAACATCTGGGTGTAAAACTGGATGCAAAAGTGGATAAAAACATGGATGCAAAAAAGGATGCAACAAAAGTAGGCACACAAGTGGGTGCATAATGGGGTGCACCAAAAATGGATGCAAAAGGTGATGCAAAAAGTGGATGAAAAAAATGATGCAATCATGGAAGAAAAACATGATGAAAAAATTGGCGCAAAAGTAGTCGTAACACCCAATGCAAAACCCGATGCAAAAGTGGATGCAAAATTGGATGCATAAAGGGATACAATAACTGATGTAAAATTGGATGTGAAAAAAGGTGCAAACGTGGATGCAAAATTTGAAACAAAAGTGGGTGTAAAAGTAAGCACAAAAATGGGCGTGAATTCGGATGCAACAAAAGTGGATAGTAGATGAAAAAAAATACATAAACATGGATGCAAAATGGGATGCAAAAAGGGATGAAAACGTGGGTGCAAAAGTGGACAAAAAAATGGATGCAAAAGTGGATGCAAAAATGGTTGAAACAAAACGAGATGCAAAACTAGACTCAAAACAGGATGTAAACTTTGATGCAAAACTTGGTGCATGAAGGGATGCAAAAAAAGAAGTAGAAGTGGATGCAAAAGTGGATGAAAATAGGGGCGTAAAAGTTGAGGCAAACATGGGTGTAAAAGGGGGCACAACAAGAGTAGATGTACAAACTAGGCGCAAAATTAGGTGCAAAACTAGGCTGAAAACCTGTCGCAAAACTTGATGCAAAACCTGGCACATAACTAGGTGCAAAACCCAGTGCAAATTACACCACAATTTGCGCCAGATTTAGAAAAAGGACGCAAAAAATGCCTAAAATAGTTGCACCATTTTGTCCAAAAAATGAAGAAAAATACACTGAAAGATGGTCTAGACGCAAAAAAGGATGCAAATAGAGACACTAAATCTATTTTTTATTGTAGTGCGTTGAAATATTACTGACCAAATCAAAGTCTGAATACGACCTAAAGAAAGTTAAGGTTATCCCTAATAGATTGGAATCCTATTTTCTTGACCCTGTGTGGCTAGACCTTGAGACCTCGATAAAAGCTAAGAAGGCAGTCCCTGTTTTTCAGAATGCCCAGTTTCCTAACCCCTCGCTTGCTCCTAATTGACCTACACCAATGGAAGCTACTAGGTTTGCTCCATTGGACCTACTTGTAGTTATGCATGACCTTCCCTTAAACTATGCCCAAAGAATTTAACTATATGATGGGGAGGGGAATGTCTCTGCAAAGTACCATGTGGGTAAGTTTGATGACTTCATAGAACTAGAGGAAGTGGATTATGAGGAAATCAAGATGAGGCTATTTTCACAGAGTTTGTCTGGGGAAGACAAGAAATGGTACAAAGATTTTCCACCCAGGTCTATTCTTAATTTCGCTGGTTTCCAAACCGTGTTTCTAGAAATATGGGATGATAAGAAAATCCCATTACAAGTCCTGTCCCAGTACAACAATATTAAGAAAGGAGGTTTTGAATCAGTCCATGAGTTCTCTAGTAGATTCATGAGAGCCTGAAATTTGATACCTGCTGACATTAAACCCTCACCTGGTGCGGCTAAGCTTCATTATGCCGACGTCTTTGATAATGATTTTGCATTATTGTTGAGAGAAAGAAAATCGGCTACTCTTCCTGCCATGTTCACTGATGCCCTGGAAGTAGAGGCCAATATGTTGGCATGTGGAAAGATAAAACCAAGAGGGGAGGTTGATAGGAGGAAAGGTAGAGAAGAAATACACCCCACCTTTTCTACTTCTTCATCTAGTGATGTAAAATTTGAAATGATGCTAAAAACGATGAAAAAGTTAATGGATCGGCTAACTGTGGAAGCTAAGCCAGTAAATCAAGAACAGAATGAACCTCCGATCAGGAATCCTAATTTTAGAAGACCAATCCATCCCCCACTCCAATAGAATAGACAAAGTGATGGGAGGAATCCAAGGAACCAAGAAGATCAGCAAATTATACCCCCTTTCCCTAAAAACTATGTAGCTACCGAAGACGATGCAGAGTCTATTGAAGACCATATTCATCATTTTGGTGATTTGGATTCTGAAATCTATTTGAATGAAGAGGAACATAATATGTTTGCACAAGTAGATGATAATGTTCTGGCAAAGGAATTGGAACAATATCATAAGGGATATATTCATGCTATAGATGATGTTAGAAATATCAAATTGAGGAGTAGAGACGTTGCTATAAATAAAGGAGAGTTAAATCCAAATCATCCTTCCAGTAGTCAGACCAAAGTAGAAAAAAGAAATGAGAAACAAAAAGAGCCTATTGTCTACAAAGAAATGGGAAATGGAACTGAGAAAGTAAAGGAACCAAGACAAACGACACCTATGGAGGTAGACAAAATTTATTCCATGTTTAACCTCCAAATCGAACTTTCTAAGTTGAAGATTTTGATTCCTTTTAATGAACTACTAAGAAATCAGAAATATAGGAACATTATAACCAAGATGATCAGGAATCAAGGAGAAGCTCACCCAGATATTTTAGAACTGGCATAAGACAATCCTACTATTATCTTAGGATCTAAAATTTATAGTGTGGATAGTGATGATGAGGAATTACCACCCTTTTACATGAGTTTAAATGTGCATGACATGGTGTTGCACAATTCTATTTTGGATTTAGGAGATTCACACAATCTGATGCTGAAGGGAGTGGTGGAAAGTCTGGGGTTAGAGATTACCAGGCCTTATACAGACCTGTATTCCTTTGATTCTAAAAGAGTTAAATGTTTGGGTTTAATCAAGGACATGGTGGTATCCTTAAATAAGTTACCATATAAAACTGTGGTCATGGATGTTGTCATGGCTGATATACCTCCCAAATTTGGTATTTTGTTGTCTAGGTCTGACACTTCAAACCTAAAGGGTAGCTTGCAAATGGATATGTCTTACGCAACAATTCTAGTTCGTAATGAAAACAAGAGGCTCTACAGTGAGAAAAGATTTCCTTATTTCGTGAGCAGTTAGGCTTAGCCTGATATTCATCATGTTTATGTTGTCAATACATACCTAGGGTCGTCTATTTTCTTCACGGGGGCTTCACTTTTTGGCCAATATCCTATCACATTAGTTCATATTGTGGGTTTTAAAATTATAAAAAATCAAACCAATATATTGTAGGTATTGGGGGCTTGAGGGGTTTAAGGTGGGGGTGGGTAGGGTGGTTTATAAGGATTGAGGTTTAAAAAGGAGTGGAGAGGAGGTTTTAAGTATTGGGAGGGGGTTTCAACAAAAAGAGTTTGGGTCAATATCTCTCGAAATTAAGGGTATT
The DNA here is from genome assembly GCA_001517045.1 of Pseudotsuga menziesii. Classification (NCBI taxonomy): domain Eukaryota; kingdom Viridiplantae; phylum Streptophyta; class Pinopsida; order Pinales; family Pinaceae; genus Pseudotsuga; species Pseudotsuga menziesii. The sequence continues at coordinate 73,009 of LPNX011013884.1, read as the reverse complement.
CTTTAATATCCCATGATCGCACGTGCTATGTGGGAGGTTCACTAACTGAAGTCCCCATGATTTTCTTCAATGATGTTTCTCCTTGTAACTCAAAAATTGTTGTGCCAAGGAAAGGTAAGAAGGATAAGGAAGAGACAAATGAACAATAAGCTTTAGAAAGAAAATAGAAAGATGAAGGACTGTGGAAGATGTATTTTGATGGCTCGGTGGCTAAAATAGGTGCCGGTGCGGGTGTGTATATAATTTCCCCCCTTAGAGATACTAAAGTTTATTCTTACAAGTTGGTTTTTGAATGCACTAATAATGTAGCCGAATATGAGGCTTTGTTGTTGGGTTTGCATGCATTGAAGGATTTGGGAGCTAAAAGGGTCTGAATATTTGGAGATTCAGAACTTGTAGTGAATCAAGTGAATTAAATCTACCAGGATAGGCATCCAAGAATGAGGGCTTACCAGATTGAGTTATCAGAAATGTTCGAGAATTATTTCACCGAACATAGGGTCCAAGTGATTCCTAGGTATGAAAATACAGTGGCGGACTCTCTAGAAACTGCATCTGGAAAATTTGAGACTCCTACCGTAGGTAAGAGAAAATACAAAGTAGACATTGTGAATAGGCCCTCCATACCTGACAACACCAAATATTGGTAGGTTTTCGAGGATGATATGCAAATCAAAAGGATTTTGGAACTATCTGGTGAGTTTGTGAATACCCACATAGATGAAGATGGTGCTGACTCCGAGAATTTCCTAGAGGATGATGGGAATGAAGAAGAGACAGCTGGAGCAGAGAAGCTGAAAGGCTCTTTGAGAGGTAAGGATATGGTCCAGTTAAAAAGTAATCACATCCCCATAGGTTTGATCCCCTTAGAGTCTCTTTTCAACCAAAACGATGTTGCCATAGATCTTAAGGTCGAACCTGCTGAAGACACTGTGGAAAATAAAAATATTGGCACTGAAGATGACCCAAAAATTATAAAGTTATCCAATAAATTACCTACTAAAGAAAAGGAATAGTATGTAAACCTGATGAAGAAATACACAGATGTGTTTGTGTGGAGTTATGATGACCTCAAAGAGTATGACACTTCCATTATATAGCATACTATCCCAATCAAGCCTAGGGAAAAACCATTTAGGCATAAGCTCAGAAGAATCAATCCAAAGCTAGTACATATAATTGAAAAGGAGATTAAAAAGCTGTTCGATGCAAAAATAATTGTGACTCCAAGGTTTTCAAAATGGGTAGCTAGTTTGGTTCCTGTTAGGAAGAAGAATGGGGAAATAAGACTGTGTGTGGATTTTAGGAACCTGAATAAAGGCTCTTTGAAGGACAATTACCCTTTTCCAAAGATTGACCAGATCCTGCAGAGGGTAGTGGGCTCAGAGAGGATATCTACTATGGATGGGTTTTTTGGTTATAATCAGGTGAAGGTGTTTCCTGAAGACCAAGAAAAAACTACTTTCACCACACCTTGGGGTACCTTCATGTATGGAAAGATGTCGTTCGGATTAATGAATGCTGGAGCCACTTTCCAATGTGCCATGGATATTGCCATTGCAGATGAAAGGGACAAGTTTGTGGTGATTTACATGGATGATATTACCGTATATTCCAGTTTTTTCAAAGATCATATCAAACATTTCGAAAGGGTTTTCATTAAGTGCATAAAGTATGGCATCTCATTAAATCCAAGCTCTAGAAGAAGGAAAACTGTTGGGGCATATTATTTCAAAGGAAGGAATCGGGATTGATCCAAATAGGGTAAGTGGCATATTGAAGGTTGAAGAACCGAGAAGTAAGAAGGAAATACATTCTTTCATTGGTTAGGTAAATTTATTAAGGAGATTCATTCCTAGCTTTGCTAAAATCCTGATGAACATTACCAATATGCGGAGGAAAGATCATGAAATAAAATGGACTGTGGAAGCCAACAAATCTTTCAAATATATAAAATAAGCCATTTCGGAAGCTCCTCTATTGATCAGTCTGGAATTTGAGAAATATTTTTTAGTATTCTCATATGCTTAAGAGCATACTGTGCCAGCAGTTTTGTTACATAAAAATGATCAAGGTGAAGAGAATCCTATAGCATTTTTCAGTAATATATTGAGAGATGGTGAATTGAAATATGATATAATGGAAAAACAAGCTTATGCTTTGGTTAAGGCCTTAAAGGACTTTAGAATTTACATACTCCATTCCCATATAACTGCATATGTCCCCAACATCATGGTGAAGAGTATACTTACACGGCCAGATCTGGAGGGGACAAGAGCTAAATGGATTGCAATGCTTCTAGAGTACGACATAGAAATTAATCCCACAAAATTGATTTAGGGGAAAGGATTAGCTAAAATGATGACAGATTCCCATTGTGATTCTCTACAGCTAAATTTTTTAGCTAGTCAATCTAATCAGCTTGATACAAAAGTACCGGTGGGGCCTGATTTTTCTATCTCTCCCTAGTATGCTGATATTGTTTATGTATTGCAGAATTTATAGCCTCCTGCAGGGTTAAGCAAAACCAGAGCTAGGTATTTGAAGCTGAAGGCTGTGAAATTTTGTATCATGGAATAGTAGCTTTATTGGAAATACCTTGGTGGAATACTGCTGAACTGTCTTCTGGAGAATGAAGCTCAACATGTAACAAAAGAGTTCCATGGAGGAGATTGTGGAGGCAACCATTCTTGTAAGGTAACCACAAATAAAATTATGAGAGCAGGATTCTATTTTCCTTCATTGTTCTTAGATGTATATAAGGAAACAAATAAATTCCATCAAAGTCATATTTTTGAAGGAAAAAGGAAAGTGGTTTCACTTCCCCTCAACCCTATATCAATAGAAGCGCTTTTCCAGCAATGGGGGTCGGATTTCATTGGAGAGATAAATCCAAACTCCTCAGGACAACATAAGTGGATATTAACAACTACTTATTATTTCACAAAGTGGATTGAGGCGATACCCAGTAGAAGAGCTACATAAGAAGTGATAATGGATTTCATAGAGAATAATATTTTGGCAAGATTTGGTTGTCCTAAAATAATTGTGACAGATAATGCACCTGCATTTAAGTCCAAGAACATGATTAATTTTTGCTATAAATATCATATAATCCTAAATCATTCTACTGCTTATTATCCACAGGGTAATGGACTGGCAAAATCCTCTAACAAGAGTCTGGTGAGTATTTTCAAGAAGCTATTGGAGGACAACAAAAGAGTCTGGCATACAAATTTGAAATATGCCTTGTGGGATGACATGATAAACACAAAGAGGGCTATTGTTATGTCACCATTTCAATTGGTATATGGATCTAAGGTAATTTTTCCTACATCTCTAGGCGTTCGAGTTATGAAATTATTGCAAGACCATCTAGATGAACCTAATCCCATGCAAAGAAGGATCAACCAGATTATTGAACTGAACAAAATGAGGGACAAATCCTATGATAAGGTCCAGATAGATCAGGAGAAGATGAAGAATATTTTTGACACAAGAATAAAGGAGGACATTTTTCAGGTTGACAACCTGGTGTTAAAATGGGATGCCCCACATGAAGACAAAGGAAAACATGGAAAATTTGATCACTTGTGGGTAGGCCCATACCTTATTGCTGCACTCAGAGGTGACAATGATTTCATTCTGTAGTATCCAAATGGGTCACAGTATGAGGGAGGCCCAGTGAATGGGAGGTTTCTAAAGTAATACCTAGAGTAAAGGGACAGAGTCCCCTATATTATACTGTAAATATTTTTGTTTTTCAGTTAGTATAGATGGTGAATCGGAATATTTGAAGCTTGTAGAGAAGGCCCTAAGATCGAAAGAGGTAACCATTTTTCAATTATGTTTTCTTTCTGAAAGACAAAGTAAGAGGATGTTTCCAATGGATTCAGTGAGTAGTCTACGAGGTTCTTTGCTACCTCTATGGGAGGATGGAATCCCTTATGGAGCCGGTTGTTAACACCATATTCAAAATTTTCGAATATGGGAGATGTTTGGGGAAAATACCTTATCGAAAGGTATTGGGAAGGCATCCTCAGAGTTTGCAGGGGTACTGAAGGCATCTGGGGAGTAGCATTTTGCCTCCGAGACAAGCGACAACAGGAATGGGTAAAAATACAAGAAATAGCAGGAATGGGGTAAATACAATGTGAATCGATGGCCATGATTCGAAATGATAAATATTGATGACAGAAAAGGCATTTCGCGGATCAGAGATGCAAGGTAAATTTCGGTCGTTGGATGTGTAGAGTGCTTTAAATGGGAACCATTATGGAAGGTTGAGATTAATCCAAAGACAGATCAATGGCACCGAATCATTTCGCGCAGCAGACATGCTTAGTGAAAACCAATTTTCCAAATCATGAAATGGATTAAAGGGTAGAGGCATCTGATGGTGGAGATAAGAGTATGAACAGATCTATGGCCATAGATGATTTCACATTTTGAACTAGCATGGATAAGGTCACGATTCCAAATCATGAAAAATGGTACTCACTGCAAAGATCAACGATCATGACAAAGGTGGGGATAGATCTGCGGTTGTGGTTCATTTTACAATTTGAACTAGCATGGATGGGGTTAGGATCTCAAATCGTGAAAAGTGTTATGGTCTGCTCTGATCAATGGTCGTGAGGGGAGGTCGATCTTAATCAATGGATAAGAAACATAATGCGGTCTAGAGTTTCTCACTAGATCAAGGAAGGAGAAATTGGGGGAATTTTAAAATTTTTCAGATGTGAACGGCCTCGATGAAAGTAATTTGGAGATCAACGGCAGAGGTCGATTTTCCCAAATTAAGCTACACACATTGGTAGTGAGGAAAAATATGGCATAAATGACCTCACATATCCAAGGCTCATATCATAAGGGGAAATATCTATGGTGCAAGATACATAGAAAAAGCACGGATATTACGCGGTATAGAAAACTATAAAAGGGTCTACGTGGAGTTGGAAAGGTTTGTCTTTTCCAAAGCCTCGAGATTGACGAATGCCTTGACTGCATACAGAGTGCCAGTATGAACAGACCAGAAGACTATGCTAGAGAAACAAGGTAGGCCCCTGATACTCCCTCAGTGCTATTTGAAAATGAAAAAAGTAGGAGAAATAGAAGTAGTAGAGGTAAGGGATAATGCAGAACTGGAGGTCACATGTCGGAGGGTAGAAGAAAGTCTTAGGGATGAGAACACTAATATTTTTTATGCCATTCTGGTGGGGGAAACCATTGAAGCTGCTAGGGTTAAATTGGAAGTCCTTAAGGAACAACATAGCAATACCTATGGTGTTTTTAAATCTTTTTTCCATCTTTTCTCTGTTGACCAAACCCCCGATTTCCTCGAGTTTGTCTAGTGGTGTGCAGACAATTTTTCTGACACCGAGGGAGTCATTATGAATAGGTCTAAATCAAAAATACTTTATTCAGTCCAAGCTCCTGTCATCCATAAAACCCTCCATGTCCCAGACGAGTTTGTCCAGATATCTGGAAAATACTGAGAAGAGAATATCATACATTTCTTCAAAGAGTCTACTGTCAAAAATAGAGAAGCTTTTGTGAGAGCTTGTTCAAAACCTAATGGTGAAGTCATCAATCTGTCTTACCCCATTGACCTTAGCCAATTTAATGAAGAAACTCAGTGGTGCATAGCCCTATCCAGTCACTTTCTAGGTCTAGATACTAACGGTTATGTCATAAAGTCATTATTGAGTCTATTGTTCGTTTTGAGTACCTGTCTTGTCGAACCTGAACTTCCAAGGAAATATTTTTTAGTCTTGTTGTCTTAAATTTGATGAATTTCTAGATGAGAACATTCATTCTAAGTTTGCGAATTTCCATGACACCAAAGTATTCAGATTCTAGTCCATTTTGTTGAGAATGTTTATAGATTATAACAAAGAATATATACAAGTGCCTGAGCTAGAGATCACTAGTGAGATGACTAAAAACTATTGTAAATTCATGAAACATTTGGTGGCAAAAATATACAACCTTTTCTTTCAATAAAGGCTACCCAAGGTGTTGCCTGAGATGAGGCAAGTACTGTAGTTGTCTCATAGCAAGATGATAGGAGAATGGTTCTTGACATAATTTGGAACAATCATAAGGCTATATGGTTTTGTGCACCAACCTTACATCATTCCAGCCTTTCTAACTGCTAGGGTTTTCTCCTTGGAATTAATTAGGAAAAGACTCACTGCTGAAGATGAACACTTTTTGAATTCTAGGAAGAGCTCAAATCTTATTTTCCCCTGGTAGGTGGGGCCATACACAGTCAGGAGCAGGGATGCTTTGCCATTGGTTGGTAACTTATACAAAGGCATGGAATTCTCTCTAGAACAACCTGTAAATTATGATCCACATCAAGTAATTTCCAAAAGGAGGAAGGCTCACAAGTGTAAGCCTTTTGAGTACACTGAAATACCCGAGCTTAGAGAAGCGTCCAATTGGGATGATTTCCCTAACTCTACCATGAAGAATATCAGCATAGGACAAAACTCTGTCTCACCCCTACCATGGGACAATTCTCCCCAAAGGGAGTTGTCCAAAGTAGTTGCAATAGATGGGAATGCCTCATTGTTGGTCAGTTATTCAGGGAGTTCAATGAAAAGAGGAATTTCAAAATCCATGGAGACTGATGAGGTAGATACTTCCAGAATTCCTAAAGAGCATAAAATAGAGCAATAACATCAGTTAGTGTAGGTTAGGAGGAGCAATACAAAGAAGCAAATGAAGAAGAAAAATGTGGAAGACCAGCAGAAACAAGAAGATCCCGAAACAGCCAAGTTGCAGATCCAAGAGTATGTGTTTGATGGAAATACTCCAAATAGGCATTCCTCTAAAGAAGAGTGTGTATAAATTTAACTCAAGTGATAGAACAATTACACTCACAAAATTGCTAGTCAAACATGCAAAATTACCAACAAAGGAGACTTAAATTGGAGCATAACACTAATATGTATTGAATAAGTGTACAATAGCCAAACTTATGAAGTCATAGGATTCTTAAATATATAATTACATGACATATTTGAATGCATAAGTATTCCATTCAAAATAGTCAAAAAGTAGGCTTACTAAATCTAGTCAAATCCCCCATAGGTGCATAAAGGAGTTTCCAAATTTACTTAGAGGCTCACAAATTGGAAAAGTCAAGTAGGAAAGATAATAAGGGATGGAAAGACAACTCATGCATGCTTTTATTAGGATAAAATGATGGAGGATGATGTGGGAAAAAAACAAGTCAACTACACCTAGTCTTGATTTCCCTTTTGCCTTATTTCTAAATAAAACAAGCAACTTCGTAGAAAAAGCAGATATGCACTTTGGAGGATATGGAATAAAGAAAACATGCTAAATATGGTTTCCAGGAGGTTTCCCAAGTGCTCCATGACTAATTTTTATCAAGTTTGACTTCTATGACATGTAAAAGACAACTTGCATAGAGTGGAATATAGGAAACTAGGCAAATAAGACAAAAATGAATTAATTAATGTCTAAGGTAGGTAACTATGGGTTGATTATTCTAACACCACCCCTTAATCCTAAATTTATGAGTAAATATCAGAAAACTATAGGGCCTAGCAACAAGGCTTAGTCACCCTTTACATACTGCATGTCCATTTAACCAAGGAAAGAGGAAAAAACCCAGTCGGAAAATCCTCCCTTAAACATGGACAGTAAAACAAAATTTGAAAATATTGTCATCAATCATGCTTCATAGCATGATCAGAAATCCCCAGTAGTTATTTGAGATTGTTGAATGTCTTCTCACAAAAAACTTTGGTGAATATGTCTGCTACTTGTTATGAAGATGCACAGAAGAGTAGATGAATGGTGCCATCATGCACAAGCTGTCTGATGTAGTGCATATGGATCTCAATGTGTTTGGTTCTTGGTCTCTGAACTAGATCATTGTAGATTCAAATTGTGCTCTAATTATCACAGTAGATAATAGTTGAAAACTCTGATTCGAAGCCACACTCACCAAGTATTCCCTGCAGCCATAAACATTGAGTTGTTGCATTTACAACTCCTCTATACCCTGCTTCTGTAGATGAGAGTGCTATGGCACTCTGCTTCTTGCTTGACCAGCTGATTTGTCCTTCTACAAGCATGAACACATATCTTGATGTTGACTCTTGATCTGTGTTGTCACCTGCCCAATCACTATCAGTAAACCCAATCAAATCAAGATCAAATTTAGCTTTGTAGAAGATCCCATGAGTTCTTATTCCTTGAACAAAGTTAAGGATCCTTTTTCCTGCTCTCCAATGGATCTCATGAGGCTGATCCATGTATCTTGAATCTACACTAACTGCATAATAAATATCAGGTTGAGTGTGTTTAAGGCAAAGCAAACACCCAATCAACTGCCTATACAGTGTATTATTTACCATAGGAGAAGAACCTGCTTCTTCAAGCTTAACTCCCGAAAGGAAGGGATTCTTGCTTGGCTTGCAATATTTCATGTTGAACTTGTTCAGAAAATCTAAATCATACTTGGAATGATGTAATTTTATTCCATGTTGGGATTGAGCAATTTTGAGACCCAAGAATTGGCTCAACAACCCCAAATCAGTCATAGAAAAGGCATGGTTCATTGCATCCTTTAAGGAGGCAATTTATTTCTTTGAACTTCTTATAATCAGAAGGTCATCCACATATAAGAAAATAATCATCAAATAACCATGAATGAGCTTCAAATAAACATTAGGATCAGGCTTGCATTGAACAAAACTCAATGATAGCAGAAAGCCATCAATCTTGGCATACCAACCCCTGGGGGCTTGCTTGAACCCATACAATGATTTCTTTAGCCTGCACACAAAATATGGATTAGAAACAAACCCTTGAGGTTTTTGCATGTAAATATATTCAGTAATATCTCCATTTATAAAATCACACTTCACATCCATGTGATGTACCTCCCACTGCTTCGAAGCTGCAATGGATAAGGCTAGCCTTATGGAGTCCATCTTTGCCACTGGTGAAAAGGTTTCATTGTAGTCGATACCATGTAACTGTGAGTAACCCTTGGCTACCAATTTTTCCTTATATTTCAAAGGTGAACCATCAGCATAAAACTTAGTCTTGAAAACCCACTTACATTGAACTAGCTTCCTCCTTGGGGGAAGATCAACTAGTTCTAAAGTGTTGTTCTTCTAGAGCGAGCTGAATTCTGCTTTCATGGATGTTTTACATATTAGATCATGAACTACATATTCATATGTTTGTGGGAATAATTCAACCATCATATAGTACTTCTCTACAAACAAAGGGTCTTTCATACACAGGGCACTCTCAAACTGAGATCTAGTCCTCCTAGGGTCACTAGGATTTCCAGCTAGTTCCCCAGCTGCATGAATGGTATTTGCTGCCCATTTTGGTATTGCAGGAATGACAAGATATGAAATTAAATCATCATTATCAGACATATCAGAATCATCAAACTTATTTGTCTCTCCACTTACATTCAATGGCCCTGGTGGTGAAGAAGACTCTCCAACCTCAACTGCTACTAAAGACTCTTCTTGGAACTGAACACTCCTTTCAATGAAGGCTTTGTTTGTGCTCAAGTTGATCATATTGTACCCTTTTGAATCTTTAGAATACCCAAAAAATAGGCACTCTTTTCTTTGGGGCTGCAAATCCTTTCTCTTTTCAGTTGGAATTCTAGCCCAAGCCTTTGAGCCAAAAATCCTAAAATGGGTCACATTTGGCTTGTGCCCACTTCAAGCTTTGAAAGGAGTCATACCATCAATCTGTTTATGAGGCACCCTATTCTGGATGTAGGATGCATAATTTATAGACTTGGGCCAAAACTTTGGTGGCAAAGTCTTAGCCTCCATCACACAGGTTGCCATCTCCTTCAGTTATATGTTCTTTCTCTCAGCAACACCATTTTGATGTGGTGTGTAAGGGATCGAATGTTGCATATGAATACCTACATCTTTACAATACTAAATGAAATCAAACTTTACATACTCACTACCATTATCAGATCTGAGGATCTTGAGTCTCCTCCCAGACTGGTTTTCAACCAAGGCCTTAAAGACTTTGAAGAGGTCAAAAACTTCAGACTTGTGCTTTAGGAAGTAAACCCAAAAATACCTAGAAAATTCATTTATGAAGGTTAATGCATATTTGTCTTGACTCATGGACATATGAGGAAATGGACTAGCAATATCACTGTGGATCATCTCAAGAGGTGTAGAGGTTCCCTCATGACTATCTCTCTCAAATTTGTGCTATGGGTGTTTTCCTAGGATACAACCTTGACAGACTCCCTTGGAAAACTTAATATTTGGTAACCCTATGACCATATATTTTTCACTCAAATCAGAAAGATACTTATAGTCAAGATGGCCAAATATTTCATGCCAAATCTTGCTTGCCTCATTAGCATGAATCAGAAGAGCAGAGGGGTTTGAGTAGGGAAGAAAAGGAGAAAACATGTATACCTTTGAAGTGTGATCAACAACACCTTTTGCAATGAATTTACCATTCGAGATCTCTGTGATCTCAACATCACCAGGGGATAAGATGACCTTCTTTAGAGACCCTATTTGAGTCATCTGATACACTGACAAGAGGTTAGAGGCAAGACCTGGAACACACAACACATTATTGAACTTACCATGGTTAAGATCAATCCTTCCTTTCCCCAAATTGTCAGTGAGAGAGTCATCTCCCAACACTATTGGTGGACCTTTCGACATCTCAAGAGCGGAGAATGCCTCCTTCATTGAAACCATATGTCTAGAAACTCCAGATTCTATGATGAAGCTAGGTGAGCTTGATGTGCCAGCAATCAAAGCATGTACTCTCTCTCTGTCCTCTGAATTTGATCCTCCTTCCCTCTTCTTTGAGAAATCAAGAAGGGATATGTTATTCTTCTCCAGGAGTTGGTTCAACATGTCAATTTTCTTCTTCATATAGGAGCTCTCAGGATGATATCCCTTACTGCAGTATGCACACTTGCTCATTTCTCCTTTGTTCTTCTTCTTCTGGAAGTTCTTCTTGGAGCCTTGAGGATCCTCTTAAGACTTGTTCTTGTCTCTCTTTTTATTAGGTGGCTTCTTAGCTTTCTTATTACCTTTTAAATCCACCCTCCAATCTCCAGCAACCAAAGCTTGGTCTTTGGAAGGTTTTATGGTGCCCATCATCACCAATTTATCGTGTTCTTATCTGAGGGATTCCATGAACTCTGCAAGATTAGGCATCTTCCAGGCTCAAGCTGTCAACTTGGTGGCATGGAAGGTCAAAAAAAACACTGAATAGTCAGGTCCAAGCTTTGAGAGTATGGCCAAAACTAGTTTCTCTTCCTTCTTTTCAATTCCACACTATTTTTACTGCAAAACAAGGGGTTGAAACTTGGAAAAATAGAGTTGCAAGGATTCGAAGTTGCTGGGACTCTAAGAGACCAATTCATTCTCGATTTGATGTCCTCTCATCTCATCTATATTACCAGAAATCTCTACAATATTCTCCCACACTTCATTAGGTGATGTCAATCCATCAAGATGGAAGAGGAGGTCTCTTGAAATGCTTAAACACAAAAGACCATAGGCCCCATCCATCCTGGTTGTGCCATTAACTTTCTCTACAAGTGCATTGGGCTCTGCCTCAATTTCCATAGTAACCCTATAGAGACCTTTCACTCTCAAATCAATCTCAACAATATCTCCATCTTTTCTTTCCATTCAAAGAAATTAAATGGAGTCAAGATGATCTTTTGAGATTGATCCATGCTCAGAAAATGTGCCCTTCAGTCAGCAGAATATTATCCCAGTCAAGATGTCAAATATATAATAGCAATATGGAAAGAGATAAATTGATCTAAAAAGGATTTGATACCATGTGGAAATTGAACCCAAGTGATAGAACAATTACACTCACAAAATTGGTAATCAAACATGCAAAATTACCAACAAAGGAGACTAAAATTGGAGCATAACACTAATCTATATTGAATAAGTTTATAGTAGAAAACCTTATGAAGTCATAGGCTACTAAAATATATAATTACATGAGAGATTCAAATGCATAAGGATACCATTTGAAACAGTANTTGTTCTAAAGATGAACAGAAGAGTAGGTGAATGGTGCCATCATGCACAAGCTCTCTGATGTAGTGCATGTGAATCTCAATGTGTCTAGTTCTCTGCTTCCGAACTGGCTCTTTGCAGATTTGAATGGTACTCTGGTTATCACAGTAGATGGTAGTTGAGTACTTAGGTTTGAAACAACACTCNTCTAGTCAAATCCCCCATAGGTGCATAAAGCAGTTTCCAAATCCACTTAGAGGCTCATGAATTAGAAAAGTCAAGTAGGAAAGCTAATAAGGGATGGAAATACAACTCATACATGCTTTTATTAGGAGAAAAGGATGGAGGATGATGTGGGAAGAAAACAAGTCAACTACACCTAGTCTTGCTTTCCCTTTTGCCTTATTTCTAAATAAAACAAACAGCTTTGCAAAAAAAGAAGATATGTTCTTTGGAGGATCTAGAATAAAGAAGACATACTAAATATGGTTTATAGGAGGTTTCCCAAGTGCTCCATGACTCAGTTTTAGCAACTTTGACTTCTATGACATGTAGAAGACAACTTGCATAGAGTGGAATATAGGAAACTACGAAAATAAGACAAAAATGAATTAATTAATGTCTAAGGTAGGTAACTATGGGTTGATTATTCTAACAAAGAGGATAGAATATTACCAAGGAAGGGATGATAAAACTTTTAATGAGACTTCAAAGCTGTATAATGAAGCAATGTAGTTTCCCTACCCAAATGTGGCATTGAAAACTGTGAGGGATCATGCTACAGACACCCTCAGCCTGGCTTTGACAATAGGAAATAGAGTGTCAGAGGTTAATGTGAACCTCGAAAAGGTTCCCACTACTAATATAATACACCTCAATAGAGAGACCAGTGACATATTGAATACTAGATTACTGAAAGCCACACTACAAATATCCAAGCTGGAGGCAAGTAAAACAAAAACTCTAGACGTTTTGAGGAAGGTAAGATTCAAAAACAAGGCCCTCAAGATCCAAATTAACAATTTGCAAAATGAAGCAGTACAAATAGAGGGACCAACATATAAGGGAGCTTGAGCTCAAAGATTGCTGGATGAGAAAGAAAGAGAGATCCAAGTACTAAAAAGGAAGTTGAAAATCCCTTCAACCCAGCTCACTCAGACAGATGAGTTAGATGAATTCGACAAAGAGAAAGAGACATTGAACACTGAGCTTATGGATTGCAAGGCCAAGATGTTCAAGCTCAAGGAGAAGGAAAGGTAGTGGGAAGTGGATACCAAGCTTCTAAAGGAGAGAAAAAAGGAATTAAAAGCTATGCTAGCAACAAAGGAAAAAAAACTTGAGGAAAAATGCACAGAGATTGCAATTAAACCTATAAATGTAGTTGGAGAAGTAGACACCAGTTCTCTTTCTAAAGTGATGTCTCAAATAGGACTGGAATATACAGAGCTTACTAAGTTAAAGAAGCATTTTAAGGAGCTAGAGGAGAAAAAAGCAAAGGAGGAACAAGAAAAGGAAAAGATAGAGAATAAATGTCAACAATTGACACAACAAAATGCCAAAATAAGCCACCAGGTGATCAGTAAATTGGTCTTGCAGGGTGCTAGACATTGGATCTGGGATCAAATCATTGTAGAAGCTAACAAGTTTAGACCTTATATAGATTTCATCACAAATAAGGAAAATGATTTGACAGAGGCCAATAAAAAAGTTTCGACAATATTAGGAGAAGTGCAGAAAAGACCCATAGATGGATAGTAGAAAATTTTGTTGCTTTTCTAATCCCCTTGTCAGATGATCTAGCCTATCGGTATAATATCCAAAACAGAGTTGCTATCATCTCTGGAGCTAGAAAGTTAATTGCTAAACATAGGATGTCGGACACTGTCCAGGACAAAATTGGCATTATTGAGCAAAAGGTCAAGGAGGTTATCAATTTATTTAATCCACTGGTAGACAGAGGGATTCCTTTCTTCTAGGAAGAAAAGGGACCCTTATTGTCTCAGAAGGATTATCTGGAGCGATTGATTAGTTGTCAATCAGACAACAATAAGTTGTGAGACACACAACAATCCTTTTCAGGAAGGACCATTTTTGATAAGTTGGCCATTGAATTTGAACTATTGTTTTATTTTAAAGCCACATGTGCTAGAGCGCCTGAGGCCTCATACACAAAAACTATGGAACTCAAAGTACAGACACTTGACATGGTTGTCATGACCTTTCCTGGTCCTGATCAATGGATTTCAATTCAGTAATATGGGTCGAGCAAGTTTAGGATGCAACCATAGAGGTGGAAATGACAATGATGCATGAAATTTTCTTCGTGGACACACCCCTCTAATGATCACCTCTCCCACAGATTTGTACAGTTTTCACCAATCGGAGGATACATAAAAGACTCTTGTGCATATTTTCTCTGGAAGTCCACATTTCATTTTTCATTTTTATGTAAATCATGGCAGATACGCCACGTTATAGTTTTTTAGAATTTGTTCTTCAGTTGTAACAAATTTTTATTCCTGAATGTCGGTTTAGGAAGTCCAAAATACTATAAATTTAGCTCCAGAAAAAGAGAAAGGGTTGGAACCAATGTAACTTTGTGTGGTATGCTTTCAATATTTTTCTAATAAAGTTGCAGAGTCAAAGTCGATGTTTTTCACAAGGATTCTTGTGTTGTTTGTGTTACAGTCTATTGCTTCCTTTCTCATGTGAATGTTTTCCAGTTTATCTCCCCCATTATGTTTTCTTTCATATCTAAAATAAGTGTATAAGAATTTGGAATTCATACATACTATGCTCCATCTATTGTTTAAGATATCCACTAAAGCTTTCTTCTAAAGTTAATACAAAATTCATCCTTTAATGCTCGTTGTTAATGGTTTGTTCTTGCTCTTCCTTTTCCACTATAAAATGATAAATTAACTATGACCGAATCGATACCTTGCCTCTATGTTAAAATCACCTACATACGTTCTGTTTGTTTTCGTTACACATCTTGAATCCATCACCCAATGGTTCTATGCTTTGTTTCAACCACCCTTACAGACAATTCATATTTTGACTTGTACATATCTAGCATTGTTAATATTTGGTGAGAGATCCCTCTTGGAAGAGAAGAAGGCAAGTTCTCTTTTCAAAAGTGGTTCTGTTGTTACCTGGGAGTGAGCCTTCAAAACCTCTGGTTCAATTCCATTGATAACATAATATTATCAACCATGCTCATAAATTAGCATTGATAATGATAAAGCCTTGGAATTCCAGGAAGACTGCAGTAACCAATCAACTCATTGACCAACGCAACTCTCGAAAACAACAACAAATCAACCACATTCTTGAGGAATACCGAAACTTATTTCAAGAACTAAATGAAGTACCTCTACATTTCCAGGTAAAACAATCCATCGAATTTGTTCCGTGTTCTTCATTACCTAATGCATATGTTTATAGAATATCCATTATCGAGAATGAAGAGATCCATACATAAATTCAGGATTTGATCAACAAAGGTCACATCCAAACCATCTCCTCTCCCTGTCGAAGTCTATTTTTCATCATTCCAAATAAATACAAGACTTGGTGCATTTGCATCGACTATCGGGATCTCAATAAAAAATTTGTGAATAATAGATATCCTCTTCCAAGGATAGATGAAATCATCAACTGTCTGAAAGGTGCTAAATTATTTACTAACCTTGACCTCAAGTCGAGATACCATTAGATTCTGATCGATTCCACTGATGTATGGAAAAATTATTTCAAAACCAAGGAAGGATTATTTGAATGGTTAGTCATGCCTTTCATCTTAACCAATCCACTTGTTACCTTCATGCGATATATGGATGACCTTCTACAACCTTTCATTGTTAAGTGTGTCATTGTTTATCTCGAAGGTATCTTGCTTTTCAATCAATCATGGGAAGAACATGTCAGACAACTTTGACAAGTCCTTAACACTCTCCGACAACATTGACTCTATATGAACATGGGAAAATGGTCATTTTTATCAACAACATCAAATATATGGGGTATGTAATTGACTTTGTAGGAGTTCATGTCAAACTAGAAAAAGTATAGATCCTCAAAGATTGGCCCATTTCTCAAAAAATTCATGAACTAAGAATTTTTCTTGGTTTGGAGAATTTTTATTAACGGTTCATACTCGAATTTAGTCACATAGCCTAGCCTTTGAATAAACTAATTAAGGGAAATGGAAAATTTTCTTCAATTGGACATCAACCGTAACAACAATCTTTTGAGAAGCTCAAATACAAGCTTTGTACTACACCAGTACTTCTATTACTTGATCTGCATCCTCTTTTTGAGATGGAGATAGACGCATCGGAATATGCTTTAGGATAAATAATCACTTAGTCTAGTCACCCAGATTGTTTTCATTCTGAACATTTCAATGACACTGTCAGAAGGTATTCGACATATGAAAAATAATTGTATATCATTGTGCAAGCCCTTAATAAATGAAGACATTACATCCTTAGGAAGGAAACGCTCATCCTTACCGACCATGAGCCCTTACAGTTCACCTCGTCCCAGTTGAAATTGCAAACAACTCAAAAACTCAAGTGGATTAATTGCCTGCAACAGTTTAAGTTGGTAATAAAGTATCAAAAATATAAACATAATTCCACAGTCGATTGTCTCATTTGACCACCCTTTACACTACTTTCTATAATGATGAGTATTTAGTTTTACAAGACCACTATTTGGCTGCAGTTGTATTTGGTAGACTATGAATTCTCTGCAATATATCGACAGATTCAGGCTGACACACTTTCTACTACCGACTACTTCCTAAAAGACACCTTGTTATACAAGCTTGGAAATCTTTGTGTATTGACTGGGGAACATCGAAAACAACTCATTTGGGATGTGTACTAAAACAAGACTGAAATACATTTTGGAGTAACAAAGACTCTTCTTGTCCTCCAATTTTTTTTTATTTCCCTTCACTTAAATATGACGTCAACAAGTACATTTGATCATGCATGGTTTGTGCCATTGATAAATCACTGAATCGACGACAAGGACTTTATAAGCATTTTCTAGTTCCTAGTCAACAATGGGAATCTATTTCTATGGAATACCTGATGGGATATACTACTACCAAACATCAGCATGACACAATAATAGTATTATTCGACATATTTTGCAATATGGCTATCCTCATTCCATGCAAGAATATTACGACATCACAACAAAATACTTAGCTCTTCTTCAAACATGTTTGGAAACACTATGGCCTTTTGATGACCATCCTTTCTGACAAAGATGCCAGATTTGTCAAGATATTTTGGAAGACTCTCTAGAAACAACTCAACATGATACTTTCTTTATTGACAACTTTCCAACCTCGAACAAGCAGACAGATGGAAGTTGTGAATCACTTGGTAGTACAATTACTTCGCATGTACAACCACATGCATCGTCGAACATGGGATGAAATTATCCCATACATACAACACAATTACAATCGTGCTCAACACAAATCTACAGGAAAGAGTCCATTCAATATCTTCTATGTATTTTAACCCTTAGCGCACATTGAATTTATTATTTCATCGACACAATCAAATGACATCGACTCTGACCAACGACAAGTTGAAAAAGCATTATATTTTAGATATAAAATATACAACATCCATAATCAAGAATGCGAAATGTTGTAGCGAGCTAATGTGAAATCCAATCCCCAACACGATAAGCATTGTATCCCTCATTCATTCTAAATTGGAGATAAATTCTAGTTACATATAAATACGGTTCACTTCACTGGTCCATATAAAAAGCTAAATCATTTACGATATGGCCCCTACAGTATCCTTAAGCAAATTGGAGAAAACTCTTTCCATATCGACATTCCTTCGTGCTTTTGTCTGCATCCAATGTTCAATGTGGATCTACTTCACTCATACCATGTACCATTGTTGGAACAGAATGACTTGCATACAACATAACCCAAAGACATCCATCCATATGTTCAGGAGCATCTCTCTTGCAATACCATCATGGGATGACACATATGCTATATAAGGACAAACACAACTCCCTTGTTTCAAGTGGCTAAAGCAGGACAACTCCTATCACAAGGAAAGTGGTAATTCGCTACTGAACTTACCAACAAGTTTCCTCTCTAAATGAGAAAACAATAGGGACCATTGTTTCTTAAGGAAGGAGGAGTGATCAACCTAGAACTTTTCTTGTTTTTTGAATTTGACAGGTTTAACATCGACTTAGAAAAGTCTGAACCTCAACACAACCTCAACGGGGTTCCACATCTCGACATGCATCATCGACTCCAGCATATCGACACGAATATGACAGATTGTCTCTTTGTCTAGTGTATTTCCTTTTTTTCTTATTTTAATATGCTTCCACCATAACAGTGCTTGATTCATTCAATCGAACTGTTTTCCTTTGTTGTGCACCTTGGCACCTGGATCACAGATGGTCTAGCCCTTTATTCACTCGGCATGATTTAACAATGACTTCAAAGTCAAATTCCTGAAAAAGGAGAAGCCGATGGCAAATATTCCCCCCCAACACTGATTTATTGACCAGGTATTTCAACGATGAATGATCTATGTAGATTTTTAAATGTCAACCCAGTTAGTAGTGTCAAATTTTTGTAGAGTGTATACCGTAACTAGTCCCTCTCTTTCTGTCATGGTATTGTTGATAATTTGTTGCTATAGAAAGAAATAGGATGATCGATTGACCCTTCACCAAGTTGTGTTAGTACCACGCCGAGCGTGATAGATGACGCATTGACATTTACATAAAATTACTTTTCCCCTCTAGAAATACAAGTATGGGCATGGTAACCATTTTTTTCTTTAAATTTTTCATACTTTCTTTCCATTTTTTTGTCCACTGGAACTTAACATCTTTTTTCAATAACTTCTCCATCGGAGCAATCACCTCTGCATATCCTTTGATAAGTTTTTGATAGTATCATGTATGTCTCAATGTTTTTCTTAGTAGTTTCATTATAGTAGGTGGTGGTAGGTCAACGATAATCACAATTTTAGTGGGGTTGACCAATATTCCATCACAACAAACCACATGTCTTAACAAAATTCCAAAAGGGGAACAAAAAATACATTTCTTTAAGTTCAGTGAAATCTAATAATGGTGACATCATTTCAACATCATTATGAGGATCTCAATATGATCCTTAATGAGCCCAAATATCATCCATTCATCTAAGTGGAACTCAAGAAATTTATGGATAAAATATTTGAAGGCATCCACTACTATCCTGGAAAATATAGTAGGATCTTTCTTGAGTCCAAAGGAAATTATCGTGTATTGGAAACAACCCCATTCTGTCACAAAGATTGTTTTGTGTTAATATTCCTTTGTGATTCTCATATGATTGTAGCTAGAGAACCCATTAGTAAAACAATAAACTTCTTGACCCCCAACACTTTCTAATACCTCATCTGTAAATGGAGTTGGAAATGGGTCATGTAAACAAGCATCATTTAATTTCCTTAGGTCGACGCAAATTTTTAATTCACTAGTAACCTTCTTATCTTGCACTACTATCAAACTAATCCATTCTGATTCTTCAACAGGTTCTGTGATACTACATCCATCATTTGGTTCAGTTTTTTCTTGACATTTTTTTTATATCATGGATTCATTCGATATGGTCATTGCATTACAAGTTTTGCATCGGGATTTAATGGTATTTCATTTCGCGAAGGTCTCTGATAATTTATTTTATTTCTGAGAATTTCATAGGGAAAAAATCATGATACTCTTGCAAT
>LPNX011013884.1:20732-42155 GCA_001517045.1 Pseudotsuga menziesii | reverse complement strand
AAGCAAGAAAAACTCCTTTCCTTTCAGGAGTGAAGCTGGAAGAAGCTGATTCTTCACCGATGGTAAACAATACACTATATAGGCAATTGATTGGATGTTTTGTCATATCTGACACATACTAGACCTGATATTTGTTATGTAGTAAGTGTGGCTTCTAGATTCATGGATCAGCCTCAAGAGATCCATTGGAAAGCAGCGAAAAGGATCCTTAACTTTGTTCAGGGAACAAGGACACATGGGATCTTCTATAAAGCAAAATCTGATCTTGATTTGATTGGATTTACTGACAATGATTGGGCAGGTGATAGAACAGATAGAAATTCCACTTAAAGATATGTGTTCATGCTTGAAGAAGGGCCAATCAGCTGGTCAAGTAAGAAACAGAGTGCCATTGCACTCTCATCTACAGAAGCAGAGTACAGAGGAGTTGTTAATGAATCAACTCAATGTTTATGGTTGCAGGGTTTACTTGGAGAGTGTGGCTTCGAACCAGAGTACTCAACTACCATCTACTGTGATAACCAGAGTACCATTCGAATCTACAAGGATCCAGTTCAGAAGCAGAGAACCAGACACATTGAGATCCATATGCACTACATCAGAGAACTTGTGCATGATGGCACCATTCACCTACTCTTCTGTTCATCTTCAGAACAAGTAGCTGATATCTTCACCAAAGAATTTTGTGAGAAGACCTTCAGAAATCTCAAATCACTGCTGGGGATTGCTGATCATGATGTGAAAGCATGAGTGAAGACAAGATTCTACACTTTTGTTTTACAGTCCATGTTTAAGGGAGGATTTTCCCAAGTTGGTTTTGCCTCTTTCCTTGTTTAAATGGACATGCAGTATGTAAAGGGTGACTAAGCCTTGTTGCTAGGACCTATAATTTTCTGATATATTACTCATAATTCAGGCTTAAGGGGGGGTGTTAGAATAATCAACCCATAGTTTACCCATTTAGACATTAATTTAATTATTTCTGTCTTATTAGCCTAGTTCATGTGTCCCACCTTGTGCAAGTTGTTTATTACCTATCCATAATGGTCAAACTTTCCTTATTTGACTCATGTAGTGCATGGGAAACCCCAAGGAATCAAATATTCTTTATTCCTGGCCTCCTAGGCGCCCTTCTTCTTTTTCTGCTTTATTGCCTGCTTTTTCAGTGTTTTAAGGCAAAAGGAAAAGCTAAACTAGGTGAGGTTGACTAGTTTTTTGTCCTACACATCCTCCTCTCTTTTCTCCATGAAAAAGCATGTATGAGCTTCCATTCCACCACTCTTTAGCTTTCCTGAGCATTTTTTCTAATTTGTGAGCTCCATGGCAGATTTGGGATCAGCTTTTTACACCTATGGGGGATTTGCTTATTTTTGGTAAGCCTGCTTTATGCTAGATTCTAATTGCTCCTCATGCATTCAAATCCCTGATGTATGTTATTTATTCAGCAACCTATGTTATTACAGGGTTGGCTATTGTACACTGATTTAATACAGTTTAGTGTTCAACTCCAATTTTCAGTCTCTTTGTGAGTGATTTTGCAAGATCAATTGTTAATTGTTGTGAGTAAAATTAATCTATCACCTGGTTCAATTTCCATAATTTCTGTTGTGAGTATTGATTCAGTGGATAGTGGGGATGAGGATATTGAGCTTGATCCCACTCAGCTTGCATCTACTATTCATTTTTCATTAAATAGGTGTCCATCATTTTCTCTTGTAGAAGTTGGAATGATCTGCAGTCCTTCTCATCGTGGCCTACTGATTTACAAACTTTACAATATAAACTATTTAGTGCACTTACAATATTCGGTAGGTACAAACACTCTTCCAACCAATGGAATATAGTTTTACATATTCTACACCAATGAATGCCTTGTATATTTATCGGGTTTGGTGCTCCTGATGTGACATAATTCATGATTTTCAGGAAGTTATCATTACAGTATCCCTCTCTTATGCATCTAGTGCACCACATTTCCTCTTGTATCTCTTTCCCTTTTTTGATGTCTTGGATCTGCATCATAAGGTTGGCTAGTTGCGATTGAATTTGCATCATTATTGCACCATTCTCTCCTATAGATGAGGATTCTATCTTCATAGCCAGCTCCAACACTTCAGTCTGCGACACAATCTTTTATTGCATTAGGGGAATCTAGGTGTGTGGTAATAGCATTGCAACAAACCATTGTTGTGTTGTAAGATCGACATCTGGAAGCTTAATTTAGCCATGAACGTCTTAAATATTTGGTCAAAGTCCTAGAAATACTCCACAGATTTGAATATTAAAACCTAAGTATGTTTCATTGAAAAATAAATTGTAAGGTAAGAATTCAAAAACCGTAGGGGTAAAAAAGGAAGAAAGATATAGAAGGGGAGAAATAGATTAATAATTAAGGAATATAAAATCAACCATGAGTAAGTTGATGGATTAAAGGTCTCCAAGAGTGACTTATTTTATAATCATCATCCTGATTAAAGTTATTAGGATGCTTTTCAATTTTGAGGGATTATCTAATAAGTATTGAACAGTAATAAACAGTGGAAGCAATAATTTTAGTTTGATCAAAGCAAATGTGGTGTTTGGACTTGAAAGAGTTCTCTCCAATTGCATCTTTGTTAACTTGATTGTGATTGGTATCAATGATATGTTCTTTTTGACGGGTTTGAATGGATCTACCAGTGTTTTCAATGTAGTATTTTCGACATGAACAAGGAATTTGGTAGAATCCTTTGGATAGGAAGGGGTTGGATTTATCTTTTGCACTCCCTAGGGAAATGTGTAAAGTGTAAAGTATGGTCCAGAAGCTTTAAGGAATCCGATCACAGTGTGAACAAGGTTACGACGGAGTGAAGAGGGAATGGGTCAAATCCAAAATTTTGGCCATTTCTTGGGGAAACGTTAAATATAAGGGGTGGATTAGTTAGAAAAGTTGTCAACTTTGGGTAGTGGGTATAGGATGTAAACTTGGCTACTAGAGCCTATATAAATGTAAAGGGGATTCTTGAGTAGGTTAATCTTGGTTGATTTTGGTGAATGGTAGTCGTAAGCTGTTTTGGTTGGTCAAAAGTAAGATTTGAGAGAATATGTAATTATGTATGTTGTAGTACTAATGAACAATAACAGTTTTGAAGGGTAGGTAATGTTGTTCTGCAAGTTATGTGTGCGGATGTAATGTAATGGAGTTTTGATGAACACATTTGCAGGCTATGTGCGCAAACCAAAAGTGCTCAAGACATGGCTTATGACAAATGAAGAGTGCTTTTGTGGTTTTTTCCCATATGGGTTTCCATGTTAAAACATGTTTGTTAATGGTATATGCTTATGTTATGTATGAATATTTGTGATGTTTCTGCAACTAGTAATTCTTATGATTAAATGGAATAATGGTGCTAAAAATATGGTAGATGTGTTTTAGATATGTATGTTTTATATGTGGTTGTTATCCGTCGATGATTGTTCCTCGATATGCATCCTTGGGTAGTCTATAACATTTACCATGGAGATATCCCCTTCTGTCACTGCAGAACCCTGGTTTGTGTAGTCCCTATAGGTAGCACGGGTGATACTTCACTTGCATCGCAGGTGTTTCCAATGGGGTTATGCTTTGTCGGTCAGTGCTTTGGGATTAGTTGGTCGAGATAAATATTGAACCTGAGTTATTTGAAGTAAGAAAATAAATGGTTTTGTTGTCAGGAATGAGGTTATTATGAAGGGGACATGTTTTGGCACCCGACGAAGCTGGAGACCCAGGTTTCGATGGACTATAAATCTAGAGGATTTGCACAAGAAGAAAGTAAGGGGTCGCGGTTGAATTTGATGGAATGGTTAGAAAGGTTTTCTTACTTGGGTATTCATGAAATATTCTTTAGTGAATTTCCTACTGTACTGTATTGAATGGTTGGCAAGGATAACAACTCAGAGAACAAATTTTCAAGGTGTAGAACCCAAAGAGTGGACTCCTCATCTAATCCAACAGTTGGAGTGTCAATAATCTTATCTCTAGTGATGTCGACTTCTGGGTCGATAGAATTTTGGAAGGATATATTACTAACATTATCATTGAAACTAACAAATAATATAGTGAAGCATAGAGAGAGTTCTTCCAAATACCTATAGGCTGATATCTAAAATCCTTAAAGTTGTGGATCAAAATGTTGGTTTGTGAAAAATAAATCTTAAGGATGGAATCTGACGAGTAAACCATTGTGTGTGGAGGTCATGGGTGATGATGGAAGGAATTCTTGCACAATATGGATAGAGTAATTTGAGATTTTCCCATCCGATAGATAGCATTATGAAGAGGGTGGCCACTTAAGGAGTGGAAGAAGATTCCATTCGAAGAAAAGGAGAATAACTACGATGGGGACAGCGAGTTGGAGTGTGATCAGAAGTGGTGACTACAAGTTGGTGCCACAACTCGACAAAGAATATTGCAACAAAGAGGAGGAATGTCAGCTTATTTCTGGAAATGAAGAAGAGGCACCAGATCCATACTAGGACCAATACTATAACATACTCACAACTTCGCGTACACCTCCAATATTAGAGGTAAGACCCAAGAGTATTTTGAAGTGTGTTTTTTCAAATCATAGTAATAGTAATATCCAAGATAGTGATCACGGAGTTCCTACTGGTGGAACATTTAATTCAAATTCATTAGTACCCCAAGTAGATAGGATGTCTAGGAGTGACATAAAATTGCATATATTTGATGGGAATGGTTTGGAAGACCCTAAGAAACATTGGTTCTTCTGTGAGGTTGTCTGGACTATGCGACAGGTCTAGGAAGAGGCCATAAAAATCCCTAAGATGATCACAACCTTTAGAGGTCATGCTATCGATTTGTACATGAAGTTTTATCTGGTTCCTAGGGGAATCGCTCAGAAGTCATTAGATCAGATTCAGTATGGGTTAGTATATAAATTTGGGAATCCAAAGTCCAAGTCACAATGCATTATAGAGTTAAAGGAGATCATGCAAATGTCAACTGAGTCTGTCTGGGATTTCAACTAGAGGTTCAAGACCCTCATGGCCAAGGTAAGTTTCCATATGTCTAACATCCAACACAAAGAATGGTCAATTGTCGCACCATTACCACATATATGTACTCCCTTGATGCAGTAGAATATTGTATCTCAAAGAAAATATCTCTATCTTTCTATGAATTTGGAAGCTTCGCCAATTGGAGAAACTAGTACGGGAATGATGAAAATTCAATCACAGTTAGCTAATATAACCTTGTAAATACAAGATATAAATAAAGGAAAATAAATCCATGAGGAATTTTGTTTTACATGGTGCAAAATTGAAGGCCATGATAAGGATTCATGCCCAACATTCCTCGATTATCTTTCATCATAAGTGTCAAATCCATTAAGTTAACAAGGGATGTCGTGGTGTTGAGTTTTCCAAACAATAGGTCATCATTCAATATTAGTTATAATATTATAATATCGATGTTTCGTGCACATCTTGTTCATCCAAATTATTCCAAATTATCCAACATTGATGTGTACCTCGTGTTGGTTGATGGGGATGCCTTAATTCCCTCCTTCCAGCGGATTCCATTCAATCGACTTCAAAACATATATTCTGGAATAGGGATCTAGAGTCCATTGATTTCCTTGAGAGTTGCAGTCATCAGTGGAATGTTCTCTCACCATCTACATATTTGGGAATAAATCAATGTCCCTTAATCGATGGATTCTCTCAAGTGTTCGACCTCAATGCATCTATTCACACTCTTTTTTTGCACTCTGTACCTTGATTCCCATTATCATTATTGGTGGGATATCTCATGTATGTTAATAGTATACATCAATGACCAGTAATCAGAGAATGTTCCATCATGTTCAATTGTGACACATTCATTCGCATGATGGGACATGTACTAGAGGTGATTTGTGTTGAAGACCTCCAAGTTGGGTGTCGTTCCATATATGATCCCTCATCGATCATCCCAGTACCTATGAGATTTCATCTTTCATGACCATATTCAATTGTACCATTAGATTTATTCATTCAGTATGGAGACCTTACTTCATTATATATTGTATGTAGTGATGACCACTCATGGCATATATATATTATACCTATTCATGGCCATTGTATTGTTATGTACTTGGGACTACTATGTATACTTCATATTTGTAGTCATGCGTAGAGATCCATCATTGTATTATACTGTTGATTGGTTGTTTTTTTCCACCTCGATCTTCATTACTCCACTCTTGGGGATATTATAATGTATTTTGGCCATCGTGTATCCCTCTGAGCTCACACATTAGGGGGTATCTATTATAGTGCAATTTTCCACACTTGATACATCATGATTTGATGGTCTATCCCTATCTCTATGAGAACTCTTTTTACCCCATTTTCTCACCATTACCCTCATGCTCTAGTGGAATCCTTAAAAAGACATTTTTCTATGTATACGTGGATCACAAGTATACAACCTGTGTATACGAAGCTTGCACCATTGGAACCCATGTACATTGGGATTTATGCTCAAAAAAACATTTGGAGTTTTCCCTCATAAAGTAACAAATTAATTGATCATTGGCCTTCCATATGCTGGGAAACGCTCCATTTCGACCCTTCACTTCCCATTGAGGGGATATATATTAATATATTATCAAGCATTGAAGGAGGAGAAATTTGGAGAACAAAGATACTAAAATGGAATTCTTCCCCTTTCTTATATACTTGAGTTTGCATCCCTTTTTCCTTGAAGCATCCATTAGTGCTATTTCCCAATCTTGTATTTGTATTTGTGATATTTCCTTTGTACGCAAGATTGAAGAGGTGGAGGCCCAGGTGGAGGGATTCGATTTCTCTATTTCAATTAGGTGCCGATAGAGGTTGTCATTTGTATATCTATTCATATTAGTAGAAATATCCATTGCATGTGTGATTATGAATATTATTATCCATGGATGTAATTACTTTGTTTTTGTATTGGAATGTAACATGCTAGATTAGATTCTAATTATTTGCATATATCATGCTTGTATATCTTGTTGTTGTTTAGGGAAATATGTAGGTACAAATTTAATTGAAAGCTCAATAGGGATCTACTTCGAACGTCCAAAATAAGGTATGCCTCTTATCCCTTAGTGTTAGTTTCATTTATATATTTAGCATGCTTTGAAATGGGTTTATTTCTAGTGTCATCATGTCTGTTGTGGTCCACCCCAAGCCATATGATATCTTCTCCATAACAACATGTATTGTACATCGTTTTGTATATGTTAATACAAATGATTTGTATGAACGTCCCACTTACTCTTGTCTCATATATCTTATATGTGCCTTTGTGATATCGTATATGTTTATATGATATACTAGTGGTAACATACACAATTCTTTAGGCTAGAAGACTAGTTCTGTTTCCGGTAGTACATAAATATTCTATAATAAAGAGCATGGGATGAAATTAACTAAACAAGAGATTTGAGAGTGGTGGGACAAGAAAATAGAAAACTACATCTATAATTATCCTAGACAAACAAGTTAATAGTGGCATAGGAAAAGATGAAATTTTCATGCAAGCCCATTAAAATTTTATAGAAGTCATCCCTCAAGGAATAAAGAAGTTCCTCAATGATTGTTCATGTCCAAATTGGATGCTCAAAATGAAATTTTAATGCACAAAATTTATAATGGTGGAAGAGCAAATTTATACAAGTGGCTAGAAAAAACATGTGAAGATATTTGTGAAGAGCAATCCTTAGAAGAAAGATCATCCATAGAACAAGTTCAACAAAACATTTATACCAACCTTCATGAAGAATTTTTCTTTTCTATACCAACCCCGCTATATAAATTTATAATCGAAAAAGGAGATGGTCACATAGTCAAAGCTTGACCTCTTTTGTACACTCCCTCGACGAATTGGCAGAAAAAGTGAACAAATTAAGAGCGCTTTGTTATGGAACGCAAGTGGGAATATTTCCTAAGCAAATGAAGAACATTGTTGAACCTTCTACCATCAAACAATAGAGTCGGTTCGGAAATGTGGGCATTGATAACCATGTGTTCTAAATTAAAGAATAATTTTAGTTGATAAAAGAACAAAAGAATGAATCCTTGCATGAAGTAAAGTTTTCTCTGAAAAAATAAGTACCCAGGAACCCACAAATGATTTCCAGTGAATTTAATTCTACAATGCACCTTGCTAAATAATTATCAATATATTTCTTCACTATTGGAAAAAAATATTGACTTCTTATTGCTGCAATTATATTTTGGTATCCAAGATTCCATGCATATGGTACATTATGCATTTTATTCATTACTAATCTCCTTAATTCTGTTGAATTAGGAACATAAGTTCTAGTTTTGTATGTAACAATTCCATTATCTTCCTATCTATAACCTTTATATTTTTGTTGTATATTTTCCTATTGTAAATCTTGTTTTATATGACGATAGTGTGCATATGTTATGACAACTTCAAGAACTCTAGTTTTTAAATCTGATTTGTGCATACTAATGGCTGAAACATGCATAATATGAATTCTTGTACTGAGTGCATCAACAACCTTTATTTCCTTTCCCTTAATATGTTTTATATCAAAATCAAACTCACATAGAAATTTCAGCAATCTTGTTTTCCTTGCATTCAGATTTTTCTTCTCAAATAAATATTTCATTCCGCTATGATATGTTCTTAAATCAAATTTTCTTCCCATAAGCCTAATGTCTCCACATTTTTAATCCATGCATAATGGAATTAAGTTCCAATTCATGCATGGCATGATTTTTATCATTATCTTTAACTTTTCTTGATTCATAGCAAATCACATGGCCATTTTGCATAAGGACTCCACCAAGTCATTCCTTACAAGCGTCTGTACATACTACAAATTCTTCATTTAGATCAACAAAATTGAGTACCAGTGTACTAGTGAGTAATATATTCAACTGCTTGAAACTTTCTTCACGATGTGGTGTCCACTAAAACTTAATTCCTTTATTTTGCAATGACGTAATTGTATATGCCACTTTGGATATGCATTCTATAAATATCCTATAGTATCCAGCTAATCCCATGAATGACCTTATTTCTAATACATTCTTGGGTGTAGGCCACCCCATAATAGCTTCTATCTTCTCTAGATCCACTGTTATTCCTTCTTCATAAATGGTATGTCCTTTGTAGTGAATATTCCTCTAATAGAAAGAACATTTACTTAGCTTGGCATAAATCCGATGTTCTCTTAACACTTGTAGTACCAATATCAAGTGTTCGTTATGATGTTCTTTTGATTTTGAATAAATAAGAATGTCATCCAAAAATACATTGACAAATTTATCTAAATAATTTCTAATTATTCCATTCATCAAACACATGAAACTAGTTGGTTCATTTTTTAACCCAAATAGTACAAACAGAAACTCATAATGACCATATTTGGTCCTGAAATTTGTCTTGCTACTATCTTCATATTTTAACCTCACCTGATGGTAACCAAAACTCAAATCTATCTTTGAGAAAAATCCTTTCTCCTCTAAGCCGATCAAATAAGTCATCAATTCTAGGAAGTGGATATTTATGCCTCATAGTGACTTTGTTCGATTGTCTGAAGTCAACACACAACCTCAAAGTTCCATCATTTTTATTTAAAAATAATATTGATGCTCCCCAAGGAGACACACTTGGGCATATATACCCTTTCTTCAACAATTTCTCCAACTACATTTGTAGTTATTTTAACTAAGTTGTACTCATTTTGTATGGAATTTTAGAAACTGGAGCAGTTCTAGGCATCAAATCAATCTATATTTCTGATGGTAGTCCAGGTATTTATTCAAACACATCTACAAAATCTAGCAATATTAGGACATCCTCTAAATTTAGGGTTTTACACTTTTTCTATTCTTTCAGATTATCTGCATACAAGTGGCATCCTTTTCTAAAACATATTTTTAATTGCAAATATAATATTTCTCTTATGGAAATAAGACTTGGAATTCCTTTCACTATATTTTGTTGTCTTTCACCATCAATACAAGTAAATGACTTGTTATGACAATCTAATATCACATGATGTGCATCTAACCGGTCCATCCCAATCAATAGATCAAGAATTTGAATTTGAAATAATTGTTAGACCCAGGAAGAATAGCATCGGTCTTGAACACCTTTCAAAATAGACATGGGAGAAGATACCAGTGGAATAAGTGATGAATTTCCCGATGCACATCTATTCTAAGTTGAAGTTGTAACAACAGAATTGGAAGATATAGCACAATATATTGAAGAAGGTAAAACTCCAGAAGGAATGCCAGAACAAAAAAAGAAAATACCTGACAAAGTATTGCGTCAATGTGTCCTAGAACATGAATAACAACTTGTCATCAACGAAGCACATAATGGACCTGTAAGTGGACACTTCCAATTCGACACAACTGCACAAAAAAATTTACAAGGTAGACTATGGTGGCCGACACTACATAAATACTGTAGGATGCAGATGAACAAATGTGACATCAAACATGAGCTCAGTATATCATCACAGTGGTCGAGTATGTCACTAAATGGGTAGAGTTGAACCTGTCAAATCATGATCTAGCGAAGTAGATGCTAAGTTCATATATGAAAATATAATTACATCATTCATATGCCCTCTTACTCTTATCAGCGACAGGGGTATACATTTTATTAACAAGACGATATCAATATTACTAAGTGAATTCATGATCAACCACCAAAAGAGTGCCACATACCATCTATAGTTGAATGAAAATTAAAGCATTCAATAAAACTCTAACCAAAGGACTAACAAAGATATGTAATTTTAACAAAGATGACTGGGACAACAAGATTCCTACTATCTTGTGGGTATATTGAACAACTTATAAACAATAGACCATCCTGACGCCCTTCAAAAGCATCTATGGACATGAAGCAGTTGTAACACTACATTTTAAATAGAAGGTCAAAATAATCACAGATATAATTCACTTGGACATTGTTAAAGGAAAAGAATATAGGATTTTTGAGCTATCAAAACTAGAAGAACAGTGTCGAATATAAATACACCATCAATAAGTGTAAAAGTAGTAGTATAAATCCACCATCAATGATTTAGTAATATTATATGGAAGTCGAGTAAAACGAAAACTAAAAAAACTACATACAACCTAGTTGGTTCCATGCATCTTCGAAGAGTTAAACAACAATGGGACTGTCTAACTAAAAGCATTACAAGGACGAGTCTTTGCAAAAGTAGTTAATAAGGAAAGTCTAAAAACATATAAGAGGTAAAACTGGCTTGACACCAACTAATGGTTGTATCCTTATTTGGTCGAACATTGTGCCCTAGGTTTGCAATTGAATTATACAAATAAGTTATAGTAATTACAATATTTAAGTAATTATAGAATCAATTAGAAAAATAACTAACTTTTACCCATACTAGTATAAAACAAACCCCTAAGACATAGATGTTGGTAGGAACAAGCACAATGTCATGACAGTAGATTGGAGCAGACACACCTAAGAAACACAACCCGTACAACCGAAACGAATAACTTCACCAAAAATTGATTGACGAGTGGGAATTGATAGGCACACCATAATGGACTATTCAAAGTAGAAAAATATAGACTAATTGAATGAGAAAAGACCATATAGTACGTTTTCATGAGTGTCTTTGTTGGAAACATTATGATGATTTGTGATTAAAACTTATACTAGAATAATCCATCTGCATACAAAGTATTTGTCACTCATTAGGATCAAAATTAATGTTTTCACCTACTCCACATAAATGTGCCCCAAGATCCCAAACTATAAATATTGTCCTAGAATGGAGTTGGGAACATTTCCATAAAGAAATTAAGCAAATTCAGCACTGAGAAAGTTTAGAACCTATCAACCCAGCTCTTGCACATGTACACACAGTCAGGATGGCCCCAAATAAATGCACTACAATGACCAGAGACATGAAATCCATAGAAAAACCTCAAATGGACATCTCAGAAAATGTTATCCCACCCCTGAAAGCTCGACTTGCCAAAATAAAAAAAACCCCACACTAAAGAACACCAGTGGATAAAATATTGGAAATATATTCATGAATGGGGGATTCAAAATGGTAAATGTATTGATCATCTAACCAACTTTAATTAAAAAAAATGTCATTATCTTAATGCACCCCTTCTAAACAAATTTGATGGGTTGAAGGACCTAATCACGTAATATGTTGTTAGCAAGTACCATCAAGGAAATATCTGGTTGGATGAACTAGTTGAGATCAATGGTGACCTTATTCCCCATGTGATAATCCTACCAAACCACATACCCCTAGTACCAATTGGTGTAAAGACAAAGTTAATCAATGAAATCACAGGAACACCCTAGGGGAAGAACTACAAAGGCCTTCTCACTTCAAGAAAATACAGTTCGAGGTACACAAATTCACAGCAACAATTATATTCATTTGTCAAACCAATAATAGTTGGCCCTCATATATCAGGCTTGACATGTTATAAGTTGTCAAAGCAACTATCCAAGAAGCCAAAACATTCAATTGGTCCCATTACCTAGCTATAATCAAATTGGCATGCGAAAAATACCAAGAAACATGGTTTATGATTTGTTATCCTTCACTCCTTATCTGGATTGTAATGTATGGGATCACTGCAGTTGGAAACCCGACCTTCACCACCAAGTCACAACATATCAAGATAAGCTTCAAATCATTTCAACAATAGGGGTTCCCCAAAGGCCTTGGAATTTCAAAATTATGGCTTGAAACTTGGTTTCAAGTCTTGAGTACCCCTTGTTCGAGATGGAAGGTACCTCATCCCATCGATCGTAATATGTCATCGACTGCTGCATCTAGAGATAGAATTCACAAAACTCTGGTACATGCAAGGAGAAACAAGGGATACAACTGAGATAGGTTGTTATCTGATTGTCCAATACATTTTTCATGACCTATCAAAAAAATCAAACACACTCCTATAGATACCATATGTTTCACTTAAAGTATCGAGCGAAATAGAACATCATCTAACCAACAACGAAAAAGAAGACGCATGTGAGGATGGCCTTTTCTTAGAAATTTTTATACTACTCAAATAAGAAACAAACACTATGGCTATTGTACTATCATCATCCCAACCCAAAGCAATAGAAATAGAGAACTTGTTAGGAGAGACAACAGAGGACTACAAAAAACAAAGAAGACGCCCATTCAAATCTCGACCTATCCTAAGAAAATATTAACATAGTAGCTGAGAAAATCTATACAATGAAAGAAACTACAAGAAATAAAGGATCTAAGAAAAGGAAAATGATCCCGCAGGCACCAATAGAAGATGAACTACAGAAAATTCACCGAAAATAGGAGCAATTCATCAGCAATGCCTTCACTAACGAAGTCACAATTCAACAGCATATCAAGAAGAACCTTTCCCACCAATCTATTGCTGACAAGGTAAGCCCCAACCAATATAAAATTCTTATGATTAGGATATATTCTAAAATATATGATCTAGTTATTGTCTTGGATAACTCCCCACCCCTATCAACAACTAAAATTGAAGAAGCATATCCAAGCTAGTCATTACCACCACCTACCAAGAACCCAATTTTATGGATAAAAAACCCGAGTATTTTCCTAATTGGTGAACCATTATTAACAATTAAGTTATTAGAGAGTCAACCAATCACTTAGAAACTCACACTATCCCACCCCAATGAATCAAATTTGCTAAGCAATCACTCAAGTCCGTGAAGAACCCAACAATAATCGAGTTCCACCAAGTCTAAATGGACTGTGTTTCCCTCGATCGAATGACACCGATGATTACTAGACCATAGCCTTGACTGCTTTTATTTTCCAAAAATCCATATTTCCCAGTATTTCTACCATTACCCTTACTTCTTCTTCTTTAAATTTTCCTATAACCTTTCTAGCAACGACTTTTCCCACCGGTTTGTTGGCACAAGCCACCCTTCCCACTAACCAACATAGACCGCACAAAGTATTTCAAATATACCGGCTAGTCCGACCCCAACAATCATACCTATTCCATCCTCCTCTATCACATCCTCAACTATTTCGATGATAATACCCCCATCCTCGTATATTCCTCCTCCCTCTACTACAACTATTCCTTTAACTACACCACCCCTACCTAGTCAAAAACTAGCAAAGGCACCACAAAAGAAGAGACAAAATAAAAATCATACGCAGAGTTTTCCTTCTAGAGTACCCCTACAGCTTGCAACTGACTCCTTAGGAACCCGAGTTACTTTCAACCCAGCTACATCCAAAGATAATGAACTTGAAGATCTGATAGAAGTGATCAACAAAGAGAAAAGAAGAGATGGTATGCCGACAAACACAAATTGGATAACATTGAAGCAGAATAAGCAGAAACACTCAAGTGTTATGAAATTTTGGTCAAAGAAATTGAATCAACCATCCATGTACCACCAAATAATAATCCCATAGATAAAATTACTAGTCTCTTTGGCTCTATCACTAATATCCTATAGCATCTCTCTACATAAAAGAATCAAGAAAATGAGCACCAGACGACCCAGTTGCTGACAACCCAGCATTGACTTTTTCTACAATGAAATAATAAATTAAAAGAGAATCACATTAAAGAAAAATAGTCACTCCAAGTATTAAAAAATTGGTATTCATATTTTGGAATATTTTTTTATGGAAATGACCCAAATATAACACTTTAGCAATATTTTTCAACAGAATGCCACTGCAGAATAGACAACCCTTCCAGAACTAGAACACCAAATCAAAATGAAGCAGAATCATAACTGCAAATTCCAGAAGAAAGAATAATAATGGTCCCAACAACCCAAGCCTGCACATACATAATTCAGTTGTCTTGTAGCTCAACTAGACAATTTCCTTGCCGAGGTCAACAACCACTAGTTGATACTCCTCCCATATCTATAAAATGTTAAAAACAACAATGTTTTCGACAATATTACTAGGATATCCAACCTCACCACTCTTAGCTTGAATATTCAGAATGCCATGCATGAGTGGGAATATTTTTATCATCATCTTTCTTCCTCTTCTCCAGATATCATTAAGACTGTAGTGAATTCGACCAGCCAACTACTACACCCAGAATCTATCAACCCTAAAGAAAAGTTGAACAAGTTTTTGTATCAGCAGTACGTTTTTTTTCTTCAAAATGTCTCTTGCTCTATTCGGGAAAAATAAAAATAAAAATTGGTGGGGGAGATGTTGGAGGATCCTAGTTGGTTGGGAAATTCATTCCTCCACCCAACCACCATCAGGTTGTCCCATTCGATTGGTTAGCCTACTGAACTAGATGATTGTAACAAAACAACTTCTTATAGCATGTATATATATGCTGGTGATCCATGGATAGATACATGCATTATACAACATTTTTCATCTATTAATATAATGTCTTGTTATGACCGTCCCACTTACGCTTGTCTGCTATAGATTGTATGTTCCTATATGATCTCTTATATGTTTATATGATGTACAAGTGGTAGCCTATGTAGTTCCTCAAACTACAAAAGTAACCAACTGAAAGGAACCCCAACTTGTGGACACATATCTTGAGAAAAAAATAGTATAAATTATAAGCAAAATATGTAAATGCTGAAATAAGATCGAGAGAAAGAAATATGTACAATACTGAATTTGCAAGCTTCCAATTTTTGGGGTATCGATGGTTCATCCATCCAGAAGAAGTATACATAGCAGAGAGTCGAAGCGCAAAAGTAATAAAACATAGCATAATATAGTGTGCAAATTAAAGGGGGTGTACAACATTGAGTTGTGAAAAGGATAAATGTATTAAAATTAGCTTAAGTTCAAACCATAGATCATCAAATCGTTGTCTATAGATCATGGAAATAACAAATCGTGAAAGTGGCAGTTGGCAGATTGCAGTACCAGGAAGTCGCAAATCACATATCTTAGGTATTGCAGACCAAATAAAGCATAAATCATAGAAGCTATAGGATATCTCATATTGTTGATATTGCATATTGTAGAATGCATGGATCACAAAACACAAAATTCATATCTTTGGAACAACATATCCTTATTTCAGGGTGGCAGGAAGTGACAAGGATAGGAAGTTGAAGCTTCCTTCCAATTGGTGCTAGATAATTCAAGGATACGGAGTTGGATCTTCCTTTTAGTTGCTGATAAATAAAAAGGGTGGTAGGATGGGGAAAGGATAGGATATTGTAGTCTCCCTTCATGTTTGCACATGAACAGATCAAGTAGATGCTTACACAAAAGGATTGGTGTCCTCTCAGGTCGGTGCTTGAAGTCAACAAGTTGGTGATTGCACAAAGGATTGATGTCCTTATAGGTTAGTGACTATAATCACCAAATTGGTTCTTTATGTGGGATTTATATCCCAAACTTAATGGTTTCTAAATGAGTTGGTGCTCACATTTTTGAGATTGGTGTCTCCTATCTTTCAATGTAATCATAAATTTTATATAGATATATAAAGTTACTTTACAAATTATTTATGCATTGGTGTATTTTACTATTTTGGATGAAATAGAAATTGAATCGTAATTTGTTAAGTAAATTAATTGTATAATCCACCTTGATATTGATTCACCCACCTCTCGGTATCAATAATAATTCCAATAATTGGTATCATAGTGGATTTCTTCAATAACAGACTAACAATTGGAAGATATATCTTTGCGCAGAGATGGATAAACATGAAGGACTCTCTACAAACAAAGCACCAAGGTTTGATGGTTCAAATTATACATTCTAGAGTATAAGAATGGATGTGCACTTTCAGTCTCTTTGAGTTGATGTCTGGCAATCGGTTGAAATTTGTTACAATTCTCCCAAAACTACTCCAGTCGAGGAAGCTAATAGAAGACAATATGAATATAATGAAATGGATAGGAATGGAATACTATGTGGTTTAAGAGACTTAGATTTTACGAAATTCATGTAGTGCACTTCAGCTAAAGAAATATAGGATAATATTAAAAACATCTATGAAGGAGATGAGAATGTTAAAAAGGAAAAGTTGCAAACTTTTTAGCGCAATTTGAAACCCTAAAAATTAGAGATGAAGAAAATATTTCATCTTATCTTATTCTTGTTGATGAGATTGGAAATGCTATTAGAGGTCTTGGAGCACAAATTGATGAAGAATCAGTCATGTAAAAAGTGTTGATAACTCTACCACCTATATTTGATTCAAAAGCATCACTCCTAAAAGACAAAACTAACCTGGAAAAACTAATGATGGATGAACTTCATGGGATTCTTACTAATGAAATGAGGATCGAAAAGGAGAATAATTCTAGGAAGGAAGAAACCTTCAAAACCACAAAGAAAACAAACTACAACAAGCACAAGTATAACAATATCCCATTTGATGAATCAAATGAAGAGGAAGCCAACTTTGTGACAAAGATAAAGAGGGGTCATGGAAAATCTAAAGGTAAGTTGCCTTCTAAATTCTTTGAATGTAGTAAAGTAGGCCATTTCTTTTTCAAATTTTCTTTCAAAGAAAGTAGAGATAGTGATGGTGAAGAAAAACTCAAACACCAAGAACAAAGGAAGACATACCAGTAAATCAGAGATGAAAGTAGAAAGACGTTTCCTAAACAAAGAAAGAGCATGTATTCTAAGGAAGACAATAGTTTTTTCTAGAGAATATGATAGCAATGACAATCTAAGAGAAGTGTTTTTCATGGCATTTGTAGAAGATGAAGATTCAAAAGAAAAGGAAAACGGTTGTTCTTTTATCAAAAGCAAGAATTGCCAGATGAAGAGACACATGAAAGTCAAAAAGGAACATTGAAAGTTGACTAGGAAGGTGAACTGATTAGTGCCTTGGAAGAACTGAAGAAATCAAGGAAAAATAATAAATCCTTGAAGGAACATCTGTTAAAGTGTGAAGAACAAGTCAAGGAGGAAAAGTTTTTTCAAGAAACATTGGAAAATCGGATGAGTAAAAGGAAAAAATACCTTGAAAGACAATTAGTTTTCACACTAAATGAATTTAAAATGCTCAAAGAAAATAATTGTGTTGGGAGCGTCACTAGAAGAAACACAAATGGAAAAAGAGTTGTTAACATAATGTTTTGAGAAAAAATATAGAGAGATATCTCACCAAAAATGTGAATTGGATGAAATAAGAAGAGAAAAATCACACTTTAGAAAATCAAATACAGTTCAATAATGATCTTCCATATTGTGAAAATTCAAAGGGTGACAAGATTTTCCCTAACATGGAAATTGAATCCAAATTCAATAACAACACATCAATATTGGATAAGATATTGAACTGTTAGAGATCACCAAAAACAAGTTTGGTATTGTCTATGGTACGACAGTTGAAAAGGTATGTGACATTGTTCCAAGCACAAACCAACAAAACGTAAATCAAACAAGGTTTGAGAAGAAAATAAATTTGTCATACAATCAAGTCCAATTCAGGTATGAAAATTCCTTCAACTTTCATTGTTATGCTAATAGAATAAGGCTCAACACATTGAAATTCTTGAGGTTCAATTACTTTGGTCATGTTGCAAGATATTTCTTCATTTAATATTTCATATAAAAGCAGATTTGTCAAAAAACAGAAAACACAGTACAATCCCCAAGTATGACTTGTGCATAAGTGGAAATTGTGTAGGAAAAGGAATGAAAGAATTGAACATCGATTGAATGTATGAAAAGTAGAGCAAGTGGTTTGAATAATGAAATCAACATTGTAATAGACAATAATTTGGTATGTAAATTTCATAACCAAGCTCAAACATCATTTTTGTGAAAAA
Source organism: Pseudotsuga menziesii (assembly GCA_001517045.1). NCBI lineage: Eukaryota > Viridiplantae > Streptophyta > Pinopsida > Pinales > Pinaceae > Pseudotsuga > Pseudotsuga menziesii. The sequence goes on along the minus strand of LPNX011013884.1, from coordinate 23,344 downwards.
TAGAGCTCATCTATGTATTATATTCAAAGGTTGTCGAGATACATATATTCATTAGGATCTCAGTCACAGAAAATAAGCATACTGATAAAGTACACATAAGCATAATTGTTCAATCATGGTAGGAAAACATTGTTGAAGCTTTCCATAATAGGCATATCAAAATAATTATCTACAAAATACTAATGATTGGAACCTGACAAGGAGAGATGCAATTCAGTATTAACAACACCTGGTAATGTGAGGCACAATTTAGGGTCAAGAGAATATTACATATCATAGGAAGTATTGTTGGTCATTCCTTGAAGTTGATGTTGCACCAGATTGTGCTCCTTTTGTTTCTCAAATTGATCCATCCAGATCTTCAGTATCACAATATGATCAACATTCCTTCGATTCACTTGTGAACGGAAATACTATTCTTATATATCAACCTCCTCAGCTTGAGACATAAAATTCTCAATTTTTCCTTTGAATTCTACAAGTTCCTATTGTTAAGACTTAATTTATTTCGAAATTCCATCTATGGCTACATCCATTACATCCATCATTGTCTTGTTCAATGTACAAACTATTGAAGAGATTCATCCATTACAACAGAAGCACTAAGCTATCAGAATGATAATAAAAAAATTTGCAATAAAAATGTCAACTAGTGCTTGAGATCCTTTGTGATTGATGAACATGGAAGATGTCTTATTAATAAGTTTTGAAATTATAGACTACATACATTGAAATAAAATGAAAGGACATGAAAGAAAATTACATTCAATTATGATAGTGTAATATTAATTAACAAACTTTCGTTGACATAAATTAAAGAGATTATACAAGAGGAATAAAATATCGATCATTTATTTACTATAACATCACATGCATAAATCATAAATGATATGGACATGTGGATCAGTGTTGTACACAAACAAGGCATCATATAATTTTGCATCAAGTTATTACAAAGCTAAATTACTTATGGAGATATATGCAACATCGTGATAATTTAATGTCATGCATCAAGGAAGATTTTTTTTAAAGATGTGACAAGACGTGTGAAGTCAAAAAGATACTTTCAATTGCACTCATTTCCTGTAGATCAATGGTTCAATAATTTAAAATGGTATCAGATCCTTTTTCAGGCTAGCAGCAAGTCTATCCAACCTCCATTGTACACCAGAAGAAGTTGGGTTTCCACATAAATCCTGGAATGATAGCCTTGCTTCCTCTGTCTCTTGTTCAGAGAAGTATATCCAAGTGTGACGTATCCTAAGAAAGTGTACTTGTCAAGGTGGAATTATTGATTCTGACATAATTGCGAATTGGTTTTTGTTTTTGTAGTGTTACTCATAGGTACCTACATAGCTAATTAAATAATTGATTGTTCGAAAGGAAACTTGATGGATTCTAAAGCTCTTGTACCCCGGATCCTTACACCCTTCAACTATGTTGATTGGAGGACGGATATGCAAGTCTCCTTGTGAAATCTTGGCATGTATAGGATGACTATGGGAAAAGAGACAGAGCCTCATCACCCTATTGAGAAAAATAAGTTCTTGAATCGGTTGGATGAAGCCTGTGGCTTCCTATACACTCACATCTCTCGGGATCTCCTCTTCCACCTTGAGGGGTTAAAGAATATGAAATATTCTTGGGATAAGATTCAATTATTGTTTGAAAAGTAATATGACCTTAGAGGGAACGTATTGGAGAATGAGCTAATTTCATTGCATCCCATCATTTTTTCACAAAGTTCAAGTTCCTAGCAATATAGTGTAGACAATGCAAAATAGAGAGGAAGGATGAGCATCTTGTGCTCTCCATGCTTAGAAAACTTAGTTCTTAGTACTCTATATTTGTCTCTACCTTCCATTCCAAAATAGATTCCATCCCCATTTGGAATATTCCTTCCCTAGACATGTTTGTTGAGTCCTTAATACAAGAGCAGGATACGTTGGTCCAAATGGGAATCTTGCAAACCTCCAAGAAGCAAGCTCTTTTGATGTCAGAATCTACCAATACGCAATAGTAAAGCGAAGCACAAGGGGAAGGAGCATAAATCCTCTTATTCGAAGCCAAAAGAGAATCAAAAGTCTTCTAAAGGAGCCTAGGGATCCAAGAAAAATAAAAAGTTGAAAATACTAGATTTCCTTATTGTATGAGAGGCTTTCATCCTGAAATCCAATGCATGAAGAAGACCCTCGACCAATTGAAAACACTCCTTGAACATAGCAATACTTCCCTTCCACAAGGTTCATATATTTCTGATGATGGAGAGCATACTGAATAATATGATAGATTCCTTTCTTTGAAAGAACGCCTCACTTCATTGAAGAATTTCTTGATAGATTCTAGAGCATCCAACCACATGGTTGCCTCCAAGTAATCTGTCACCATTCTCACTCTATCAAGAGGACCTAGCACTCATATGGGATGTGACTCCCAAATCCCAACTCCTGGGAGAGGTTCTATTAAAATTGTTGGTAATAAATCCCGATTCCAATTGATTATTTAAATGCAAATGCCTATATTTATACATTTCATGAGGCGGTTGATTACCAGCCTTTTCGCCTTCCTAGCTATTCATATTCCCATTATTTATTTACAATAATCCTGATGGA
>LPNX011013884.1:0-19459 GCA_001517045.1 Pseudotsuga menziesii | reverse complement strand
CTGATCTGATGTGTGCCCAGTCTTTCCGCAACGCTTGCACTGCAAGTCTGATCTTTTGCTTCTGCCCCCTCTGCTTCTGAAATTTCTTCTTCTTCTGCCTCTCTTTGCCGCAATCTCCCTTGAAAGGGTCTTTGGATTGGTCTTTGCCAGCTAGGGCAGCACCAATACTAGATGTCAAAGAGTGCATCTTTACAATTGTTAGTGTAATTTACAATAATAAACTTGATATGACAAGAGAAAAAAATAATAATAACCTTGCAGGTCTACAGTCTCTGCCAAGGTGATTTACAGAAGTGATGGTGAGGGAGAGGCACAGCTCTCAAAGAAACATAGGATTAGAATTATTTCAACACATCTCCATGTAATTTACTTTAGAGTGTTGTTTACATGGACAATTCAAATCTTCTTATGAAAAATTACAATGATACCTCAATCATAACTATAACTTGCCATTGTGAATGTCTAAATGATGTGGATTTGGTTCTGCAACTTTTCTTCTTTTGGAGCAGCGGTAGCAACAGCTGCAAGCTTTCTTAAAGCAATCATGAATATGGTCAATCAGCTGCAATTTTTCTTCACAATATAATTTCTTTTATGCACCAACAATCTTTGCGATGATTTATAACAATCTCCTTAAAAATATAGTAAAACAACGAAATTTGCCCAAACTTTATCGTGGACTACAATACTTTTCTCAGGCACACCTTGAAGATAGAATGTGCTCAAGACAAGATGACTAGACCAATGTATATCGATGCACAAAGAAATATAAAAGATATGAATCCCCATATGACTTCCCAAGCCATGCCATTGCAAGGGCATAAGCAAAGTTTAGCAAATTTTTCTGAGATACCAGTGCACCAGCAAGGCAAGCAGCAGTCTGGAGTTTAGGGTTTCCTTCCTCCAGTTCACAGCTTAGTAGTTCACAGCTTACAGCAGAAACTTCACACAAGCATCAAATGACAACAGCCTTCAGGCTCATTCTCCACGCAGGTTCAGATGCAGCTCCACGCAGGTCTCCTCCACGCAGCCACCGGTCTCTTCAGGCAGCTCGCAGCACAAGAAAAATAGATGCAGGCTCTTCACGCAGCATAAACAACGCGGTCTTCAACTCCCAGGCAGTCTTCAACGTGTTCAGGAATTAGGTTAAAATTAGGGTTTTCGTATCCCAACGGTCAAATACAAACAGCTTCTTCATTTAACAAAGTAGCAAGACCAGTGTCTCTTCACGCCAAAGGAGAAAGCAGCATTCTCTGCAGGTGTAATAACTTCACGCCTCACAAGATGCAGCATTCTTCACGCATGGAACAAAAACTCCAGCGCATACATTAATAAGTCTCCAATCGCAGTAAGAGGCCAACGATAGAATAGAACGGGGAGCGCACTATACAAAGGATCAAAGTAAGAATACTTCACGCAGCCTTCACCTCTACGTTCTTCGAACTTGAAATGCCATAGCACAGACTTCAAACCTAATTCATAGACACTTTCACGAGAGCTGCTACTATCGTTTAAGAATCAGAAGTAAACCAAGCATTTCTGTCATTTTAAGGGCGTGTGTCCACCAAGATCAAGAACCACTCCAGGGCAGCTCACTCTCATCTTGGAATGACGAGATGTCCAATACTCCACTCAGAACCGGATCCTGGCAATCAATTTGAGCTCCACGACTAATTGGCCTGTTAGACTCTCAGACTTCAAAGTGGTAGCAGTCTCTATGTCCAGATGAACGGACTGGCCTTTGACCACGGGTGAAAGAACGGTGGTATTATACGCGTAAAGCAAAGGAGAGAACAGAATTATTTTTGTATTTGAAAGGCGGACGTTAGGTATACCATGAATTAGGGTTTCCAGTCTTTCCAACACATCATACAACGATCATCATTCACCAAAAAACTATGAAATCGCAGCTCTCAGCAATGTGGAAGGACGGCGGACTCACGGCCAAAGAGCTGTGCTTTTCACAGAAAATAGAATTCCATGAAAACCCACAATCGCAGGATATTCAGAGGATAATACACTTACAAAACGCTCAACTTATTAGGGTTTCCTCAGCACACAAATTCAATTATGAAGCAGACAATGCATGCGACTCGATTGGCAGACTGATGGAGCAGTCTGGCAATGGAATGGCACGCAGAATGGCAAAGCTTTATGAGTTCAAGAATTTACTCAATATTCCTTATTCTACAGCAAATCAAGTTGTTCAAGATGAAGAATAAGCATAATCATCCACACAGTCAATTCAAATTGAAGAAAGTCTCCTTGGAGTAACTCCTTCTCTTGTTGGTCTGGAATTTTATGAGATCTCTGATATATAATATCCTCGTATGGTTTATCCAAAAGAAGACATTCGGATCTCTTTTATTGAATAAAAACTATCCTTCCATTCTATGCAAACATTCTCCAGTGATTCTTTTATTTTAAATTTTATGCAAACAGCAATTGTTTTAGAAAATGAAGAGGAATTTGATTTCTCTATCTCTAATGTTGTTGCTGGTGTGCAGAAAAGTAATACTTTGTATTTTTTGGAATAAATCTTATATTTTAGTAGTGTTCGATTCACTCTCTTTGATCTAGAGCTTCCAACAAATTCCTACATGATTGCATGTACCAATACTCAGAATGTGGTTGAAGAAGGAGAAAACTGTGCATCTACCATTTCGATGGGGAACTTGGAACCTTTATTCCATAATATTGGATATAGTATGGCCTTATTTGGTTCAATTTTTAAGTTTCAATAGCCTCCATTCATGCTTGTATTTGTTCTCATCAATTTTGGTGTGAAAAATCAAGTACCGCAAGTCTCCTTCAAAATTTTTGTTGGGGATTTGATGTCAGTTTTCTGTCATGAGTTTGTTGATATTATATTTTTTGGATCATTAATTATTTTTTAAGCTATATCAGATTATGGAGATCAATAATTTTCTCTCCATAGTCATAGGGCTTCTCTACCTTTCTATTTGAGCACATGCTCATCTCCTCATAGAACTAGTAAAGATGGAGACATTCTGCATTCCCCTGGACACTTGCTCCTAACACTTGGATATAATTTTACCTCACATGGTTTGATGTTCAAGGCTGAAATATATCAGTTTCTTGGTTTTTCCTCACATGGTTCAAATTCTCAAGCACTTTTTCTCTCTCATCAGTTGATCTCAGTTGCTCTACATGGGTCCATTTTTCATCTTGCAGTTGTCTATGTTTTTTATTCAATTGAGCATATTTTTATTCTTCCAAAGAGGAAAATTCCCTTAGACATAATCATTTAGCTTCAATAGGTTCACATGCATGGTCCTAGGATGCTATTGCATAGAAGAACCAAAATATTGCATTGATGCTGCAAAGTGCTAGATATTGCAACAGAAATATTACAAAGTTTTATTCAAAACTTGTTTTTCTTGTTTCACTGCTTATCTTGAGGGGGGGTTTCCATGAGGATTTCCCCATTTTCTTTGGTTTATTAAGAGATTTTTCTTCTTTTATATTGTAATGGGTGAATTTTTTTCTTGTTTCAGGGGCCCAAGTTTTCCAAGTTAGGATTAAGGGGGGCTCTTAGGATTATACAATCCTCCCTTGTCCAAATATAGTCTATTAGATCATTTTCCTAACTTATGAGTTATTTGCTAGAGTTTGGTGCCACCATGATCTTGGTGCCACTGGTGCCATTGGTTCCACTAGCATTCCATTTAGTGCCACTTGGTGCCACTGGTGCCAATCCCTACACTTTAGGAGCCACTCTGAGTGCCACTGATAGGCTCCATCATTTGGTTGTAGTTGGTAGGTAGTTATGTTAATTTTATCTGCAGTTACATTTAGTTAGATCACATTTAGTCAGTATATCATTAGTTATGTATGGTTGCATGGGGAAGTGGTGCCTTTGATCACCTACCTTGTCAGTTTAACTAGTTTAACTAGTTTAACTGATTGTCGTACTAATTTCGTTATCATGAGTTAGACTAGTGACTCCCATGCAGTGATTTAGACACTACTAGTTAGCTAGTCAGCCAGGATTGAGTCGCTAGATTCAAATATTATCCACATGATTTGAATTATCCTTTATGTAATACTACTATATGCAGGTGGAATTAATGAATATTATTGTTGTAATTAACTAATTATTTCTTATCAGTTTTCTATGAAATTTGTCTTGTTCAGTGTACAATTTTCATTCCATTCAACTACACAAATTATACTTTCAATTGCACTCATTTCTTATATATCAATGGTTTAATAATTCAAACATTAAGGAAGAATGGGAATCACTGAATCAAAGGAACCCCAACTTGTGGACAAATCTCTTGAGCAAAAAAAGTATAAATAAGCAAGATACAAAAATGTTGAAGTAATATTGAGAGAAAGAAAGATGCAGAATACTAAATTCACAAGATTTGAATTTTTGGGGTATCAATGGCTTGTTGATCTAGAAGAAGTATACATACCAGAGAACCTAAGTACAAAAGAAATGAAGCATAGGAATAGATAATGAAAAAATTAAACGGGGTGTATAGCAGTGAGATGTGCAAAGGAGATATGTAGTAAGATCATTTTAAGTTGAAATCATAAATAGACAAGTCGCAATTCAAAGATCACAGAAGTAGAAGATCGTGAAAGTGGTATTTTGCAAATCACAGTACAAGGAAGTTACAAATCATGTATCTTGGTTATTGTAGACTGAAGAAAGCACAGGTCACAGAAGCTGTAGGAGATTGTAGATTGTTGATATTGCATATTGTAGAAAGTGTAGATTGTAGTCGTATTTTTGCAATAACATATTCTTATTCCAGGGTGGTGGGAAGAGGAAAGGATGGGAAGTTGAACCTTCCTTATAGTTGGTGCTACAGAATGAAAAGATAGGGAGTTGGATCTTCCTTTCAGTTGGTGTTGAAAAATAAGGGTGGAAGTATGGGGCAAGGATAGGAGATTGCAGTATCCCTTTAGGTTGATTCATGAATAAAACAAGTAGGTAATTTCACAAAAGGATTGGTTTCCTCTCAAGTCAGTGTCTGAAGTCAGCAAGTCGGTGCTTCCGCAAAGGATTTGAGTCCTTACATGTTGGTGCCTATAATCAGAAATTTAGTGCTTGTATGCCGAACTGGTGTCCCAATCATATTCATGTCTGAGTGAGTTGGTTCTTACATATTGGATATTGGTGTCTCCTATATTTTGATGTAATCATGAATTTTATATAGATATATAAAGTTAATTGAAAAATTTGTTGCACATTGGTGTCTTTTATTATTTTCACTGAAATAGAAATTGAATCATTATTTGTTCAGTGAAAAAATTGTATAATATATGCTTGATACTGATTCACACCCCCTCTAAGTATCAATATGAATTCCAACACATAACAATATAGGAAAATTTATATTCTATCCTAATAAATATTATTTCTCCTTCATCTACAAGTATTTATTGGTTCTCTTATTTCAATTATGAGGATTCTATTTGGCATGTTAACCTTTCAATCTCAACATTTACAGGGTATAGCTCTCCCAAGAAATTATATTTTTTAGTTTGATAAGAATATTCTATATTTAAATAAACTTGTTATGTAACCAATATCATATGCATATTTCCTTAAATATTACAATGGTCAACTCACCAAAATACATCTAAACTTAAAACAATTGCATTGATACTATGCTCAACTATTTTACTTTCATTTTGAGTATTTAACACTTCAATAGAAATTAAAAAACACATCATTTGAATTCCTTACCTATTGTAACATATGAAATATGTTAAGATTTCATATTCTATACTATATATCATTAGTGTTCAATCCAAATTCACGACAATAGCATATGTAGAATCACTAAAAAAAACACAATCACGATATAGACACAGGATTTATCCTAAGAAACCCTCAAGGGGAAGAAAACTTAGTAAAACTTACTCAATATAAGATGTATAATTTATAACCCCAAAATAGGTATTCTCCTCCTTGTTGTTATGTCTCTCTCTCTCTCTCCTATGCGCTACACAAGTGAGTGAATCTTTGTTGTAATGAGAAACACAGCTCCTCTATTTATACCCATTATGTCAACTGACTTTTACCCTAGATAAGTCATCCCAACTTAACTGATTGGGATGAATTCACCTAGGAATACTGAAAACAGTATTTTATATTATTCTTTAGGGTACTAATGACCCAAATTACAATGAATCTATGATGACCAATTAAAATAGTAACACCTCGATGAAGGAATAATAGCATCTCCCTTAGGTTACATTAGTAAAATACATTCAGAATATCCTTTGAAGTTAGAATATTTCAACACTACCACTTAATGAGAAGGGTATTCTATTGACAACATAATCATAAAAAATAGGAGTAATGAAAGAGAGTATCTTTATAAGTATCGAGGTAATACTTCTATACATCATAGGAAGTTTTCAAAATCAGTTACTGGAGAAGTTACTCTTGAATGTCTCCATATTCTACAACACATGATCACTTGATCCTTTTTCAACAACACTTCGATATTTTGATCCTTCTTATTAGCACTTAGATCTTCTTGATCCTTTGTAGCAGCACTTCGATCTTCTTGATCTTTTGTAGAAGCACTTTGATCTTCTCGATCCTTTGCAGCAACACTTCGATATTATCCATCCTTTATAGCATCACTTTGATCTTCTCAATCCTTTTTTCTCCACTCTACCTGCAGTACACATGATCTCTTTGTGAGATGATCAATCCCTATCACTTTAGGACATAGGTACAAGGATGATGCAATCCACCATCATCCTACTCCCCCTTAATGAGGAGGGTCCATAGCATCGACCAGTTGAATCATCTACAATTGTATGTAGATCTTGATTGCACCTAGATGCAGGCCCTGTCGTCCATAAGGACTCAACGTAGACCATCCTCATCTTGTTAGATCTAGGACCACTCCAAGTGAGTGTTATACTATGACATATACATATACATGTAGGCATACTCTCCATACAAGAGTATTGTCTGTAGTTGCATGTCTTGACCCCATGTAAATGTCATCCCTCATCGTAGAACATCCTCAGCGTGAAATCTAGGACCACTCCATGTGACTGGTATACTATAGCTTCTGTGAGGACTCATCATAGAGAATCCTTGCCACTAAGGCTAGGACCACTCCCAAGAAAGTGTTATTCTATGGCATCTACATTTAAATGTAGGTATACTACCCATGTGAGAGTAATGTCTGTAAAGAAGATATCGATAGCATGTAAATGCCGGCCCTATAGTCCATAAGGACTCATTTTATAGCATCCTCAACTCTAAATCTAGGACCACTCCTGAGCAAGTGTTATTCTATGGTATCCACAAATGAATGTGGGTACTCTCCATGTGAAAGTAACATCTGCAGGGCCATCCTTAGTAAGGACAACTCTCAGGAATAGAGTGTTATTTCTTGTCAGACCATGCTGTCATCAAAAAGTGAATGTCATACCTTGTCATCATCTTCAGGTGAACTTGGCCTCTTCCATACCGGAGCTTCACTGCCATCCCATCATCGATGCCAGTCTTATAACCAATTTCCCTTTTCCTGGGAGGATCCATATTATCAACCTTCTCCCCCTTTGTTCGAGGAGGGTTCCTATCTTTGACCTTCTCTCCCTTTCTGAGGAGATTCCATACCTTCGACTTGTTCCTCCTTTTTCGAAGAGATTTCATATCTTCATCATTTGTAGTATCATCGTTGTTATTCCTTGCGAGGAAATTCTTTTCAAACTACACCAATCTTTTCAAGAAAATATTCAAACTTTACTCAAGATAAAGGCTTGGTCAAAACATCAACAACTTGCTCATCGATACTCACATACTAGAGTTTTATAACTCCCTTTTGTAACATATCCCTTATATAAAAGTATCAAATTTCTATGTGCTTTGATTTATCATGGAACAAAGGATTCTTTGTCATCTTTATGCAACTCTAGTTGTCATAAAGAATCACTGTGGTATCCAAATCCATGTCAAATAGTCCTGACATCAGTTTTTGAATCCATATCACTTCACAACTAGTGGAGCAAGAGGATGTGTACTCTGCTTTAGTTGTACTAAGAGGAACACTGGATTGTAACTTACTAAACCATGAGATCATGGTGGATCCTAGAAAATAACATCCACCTGAGGTGCTCTTTCTTGCTGTGGTACTTCCTGCCCAATATGAATATGTATATCCATATAATATTACAACAAATTTGAATTTTAGGAGTGGTTGTATTCCACCTCCAAAATTCTCTTTTGGGGGCAGTTTTGGATTTGGAAGTGGTCTTTACAAAACTGCCCCTAAGAGAACCAATGCTAATTTTTTTTTTAATTTTAGGTGTGGTTCTGGGAGAGATCAAAACCACCCCTAAAAGTGAATTTTGGGGGCCGGTTCTAACCCCCTCCCCCCCCCAAAAAAAAATGACTTTTGGTGTGGTTCTAAACCCCCCTCAAATGTAACTTTCGGGGGTGGTTCTAACCCCCACCCCCCAAAAGTCACTTTTGGGGGGGTTCTAAACACCCCCACCCAAAAGTCACTTTTTGGGGGGGTTCTAACCCCGCCAAAAGTCACTTTTAAGGGAGGTTATAAACCCCCCTAATAGACACCTATGTGGGAAATTCTAACACCCCCACCATTTATTTATTATATACCTTTGGGGGTGATTACAAACCCCCCTCGTAGGTACCTACAGGGGCAGTTTCAAAACCCCTTCGTAGGTACCTACGGAGGAGGTTAAAAACCCCCCTAAAATGGTTTACAAACCTTTAGGGGTGGTTATAAACCCCCTCATAGGTACCTATGCTGGCGATTCAAAACCCCCCTTAAAAATTTTTATTACAAGACTCTGAGGGTGGTTATAAACCCCCCTTATAGGTACCTATGGAGGCGGTTCATAACCCCCTCTCAAAATCTTTACAAAACTATACGGGAGGCTATAAACCCCCCTCGTAGGTACCTATGAAGGCGGTTCGAACACCCACCCCCCCTAAAACTCTTTACAAACCTTTGGAAGCAGTTATAAACCCCCCTCGCAGGTACCTACGGAGGAGGTTCGAACCCCCCCCTAAAACTCTTTATAGACCTTTGGGGGTGGTTATGAGCCCCCCTCATATAAAATTACAGTGGGGGTTTTGAATCCCCCTCATAGCCATAATAAATCATAATAAAATATATTTTATTTAAAACATCAATATAGCAATATTATTAGGGCACGAAGGAATCAAACCTTCAACCTCCTGCTTGTAAAGTATATGCTCTAGCATTGATCTAGAAGCCAAAAAGAACTAGGGAAAGGGGAAATATTAACACCAAGATTGCATCATTTGTAATTCTAAGAAAAGACTAATAATCCCAGTTCATGTTACACAGAAATATCTCTATATATAGACTAGCATTGACAAATTGGATATAAGTATTCAAGCGCAATNCTCTCTCTCTCTCTCTCTCTCTCTCTCTCTCTCTCTCTCTCTCTCTCTATATATATATATATATATATATATATATATCAAAAATTAATGTAAATAATGATATTTATAGGAGATAAAAAAATTAACCAATCACATTAGCAAAAATAACCAATTTCTCTCAATTTTAAATTAATTCTCTCTCTGGGCCTGGGCATACAGATATGTTTCATCCAATAATGAGCAGTTTTTAGTAATAATAATGGATGTAGTCCCCACTCTCTAATCAAAACAATATTTATAGCAAGCCTATCAATATAGTATATGAAAATGCATATCAATGCAGATATTTAAGTCAATATAGGAAAACTAGAAGTAGAAGAATCCTATATAGGGCTAGTAAAGAATACTAGTGTGAGAAGGATGGGAAAGAAAAAGAGATCAATCTCTATGAGAGGAATTCTCTTGTGATTACAATTATTTCAACTATTTTTCAGTCTCCTAAGACAACTTCTGATTCATCCAGGGAAGACGCCAGAGCTGCTTATGCTTATTCAACTTTGAGACATACTATCAGAACTCCAAGAGTTATACATCTTACACACATGGAATTGGATGAGTTGAAAGGGTGTTTCTATATGGGATTTGGTTTCAAATATGAATAAATTCCTAATCTCTCAAATAGATTGTCTGTTTTGGACTTATGTTATGCAATCGGCTAGAAGTTTCAAGATGACCACCATCATAAATCCTCTCTAGTGTCTACTCTTAATAACATGGATTCCCAAACAATTAAGGATATGCACAATCTCCTATTTCCAACTGGAAAGTCTCCAGTCCAGGTTAGTAATTAAATATTTTTTTCAAGTAGTTACTTTAAATATCCATGTAAAGTTAGGATCTGCGTTGACTAACTATGTTTATGGACCACATGTGTTCTACCAAACTCCGAAGATTATCAGCAATAGAATTTATTCTTTTTTTATTGCAAAGTTTGTATATTTTTTGTTTTACCCATCTAAATATTTGGGTGTAGCCAAGAGATTATATGAAAGACTACAAAACCCAAAGATGCTTAGCTGAAACCAACCTTACTCCAAAATGCATGCCAAAACAGAAGAAACCATGCTTTATTAAGAATAATTACCTTATTTGGTGTGATGGTGCTCAGATTATAAAATGGTGATTATAATAAAGGAAATGAAAGTGATGGAAAAAATAGGCAAAGATAAGTAAGAAGGAGTTATCTGATAAGTGCAAAATTGACCAAAACTGATACCCAACAAAGAGGCTATTAAAGCTAAAAGGAACATTGATTATATGGAAACACTTGAATTCAGGGAAAGACATCGATTATATGGAAATAACCAGCAGTTCACTTCAGCTTGAATATAACAAAATGAGTGTAGGAAATATCATCTACCGTAACCCAAAAGGTGTTTATATACCAAGTATTAAACTGCCACCTAACACCCTTGCCACTTCTGTACCAACAGGTCCTGTCCTACAATTCAACCAAATATAACTTAAATCATAAATGGACAGTGCTTAGAAAGTAGTACCAAATAATACACTTAGGTCAATTGTTGACGAGATCACAAAATCAACTCAATCCAAACACGGCGTCGGTGAAATACATACAACATTTCAAAAATTGAACATTAAAAACATTCCAGCATAAGTGTACTATAAACAAGGTTAATCAAAGTTAAGCATGTCTACTGAAGAAAATGCATCTTGTCTTTTAAATTAATGTATTAATGCTAGAAATATATTATTGAAAAGTGTAGCTCAAGGTAAAAGTGAACAGAAATCTTCATATTCAGAAAATGATGCCAAGGACCTTGTTTTGCAGATCTAAAACATTAACAGTGAAGTTTTTCTAACTAAATTTTTTTGTAGAGCATAATAGAAGTGCATGCAAAGAAATAATCTCACCCCTGGACCATCATCACGACCATTACCTCCAAGTAATTGAGGACTTGGTATGTTTGTCACCCGAAATGCCATTCCTGTGGAAAAATCATACAAAGTTTCAAAATAGAGTTTTAATAGACTAATAAAGATAGAATAATAACTAATTTACTAACTATGTGAATAAGTCTAATTCAATATAAGTTATAACTGAGGATAAAAACACAAGAAAATTAAGTGTCTCTCTTATAGAAATAGGTAACCTAAGGGATTTCAAGCTCAAGATCATCCTCAACGAGTCCTTCCTTCAGCAGCTAAGCCACAAAAGAAGCAGCCAACATAGAAAATAAGAGAGCATCATGGTGGTCTTATCCTCAGTAAAATAGGAGGTTTTTGTGGTGAGTTATGTTGAAGTAGGGTTTTTTCGGAAAATCCACAGTAGTAAAATAGGAGGCTTCTGAAAATCTGTCTGCAGCATGTGTCCCAGCATCACTAGTGTTTTGGTTCAAATCTACTTATCTTGTATGGGGGTGCTATGATTGTTCTTCATTCCCAGATTCAGGGTTGTAAAATTATTTCATATCTACCTCGTCATAATAAAAACTATGACAAAGGAGGAGTTCAGAAGCTTCCATTCACACCTTTATATGCTCAGTTCACGATTTTGTGTAGCTATATGGAATTCTTATGAGAAGCCTGTTTATTTCCATGATAAAGGGACTAATGTATATTAAGGTTATGCATCAAAATAATACTCTGGAACCATCATTGGATGTCACTTTAACATATCAGATCTTAAGTGCTGGGGTATCATGTCCTCATGGCTAAAATCATTGGTCTGGAGGTGTTTGTATGGAAGGGGTGAATATATTTTAACATAACACAAGCTCACTCTCAATGAATAATCTCAACACAATAACAATTCTTTTAAGGAAATCATCCTCATGCAAAAGGTTTGAGTATCATCGTATAAGCATCAAGAAGTATGTGTTTCACATGTAGGTATCATCACATTGCTAGTTCAGATATATAACATTGTATAGAAGTATTGAGGGTTCATCACATCTCTTCACATGTAGGGATTCATCACATCACTGCACATGTAGGGAATCATCACATTGCTGGTTATCATTAATGTATCATTTCTACAAAGAGTCTCTATCAAAGGATTATGATTTATGGCGTATTACAAATTGTGAAAAATTGTCAAACTTTCACTCTCAGGAAGCAATAATCCTATGATATAGTTTGTATACTCTTGAGCATATACAATGGAGAAGGTATCCACAATGTGAGATGCATTCATCAAAGTTCAAGTAAAACATAAATAAGTAGAAAAACTAGACCTTTTGGACCCAAGGCTTCATGTCATGCATAACTAGAATGAAAAAGTTGAGTAAGCACAACTTGTAGACATTGATTTTGTAGACAGATATTTGTATCTTGGTATGCATCATGTACATGAATTTATTTCCACTAGAAAATGGACAAGTCCAATAAAAGTGGAAGTTCAATTTTGTGTCTCTACAAGACTCGAACCTCCTTAATCTGAAAGACCTTCCAATATTCAACACAACACTAGAGGTTCATAAATGCACAAAGTTATTGATCATCCAGATTCATAGGAATTCTCTACGGTCATACAATAAATATCATATTCATGTGGATGACATTCAAAATATCACAAGGATCTCCATGGAGGGAAAGGACATTGCCACATAATTCTAGGGAATCCATAAGAGATAAATAAATACACATATCCCAATCTTTATGACAAGTATGGTACCAAGAGAGATGGGAAATGTTCCATCATCACTGGCATTAACAACCCTCCAACCAATATGGCATGCAAAATTATTTCTAGTAAAGTAATGATGAAACACATGAAGGGGGAGTGCACCATGGACACATTGTCAGTTGTCGAATTTTGTGTTAATAACATTCAACTCAACTGGTGCAGATTTATATTGGAAGAAATTTTCTAAGCATGTATAGATTCACAGTTTGGGTATCTTCTTATTTCCCTAGCTATGTGGAAGTGGAATCCACCTCATGGTTGAAAATTACCACATCCCACCACGACATAACCCCTTTCATTTCTAATGAAGTACAACAAAGGATAGCCAATACTAGAGCTAGCCCTAAGGAAGAAGGAAATAATTTACAGGATCAACCAACCATAATCTATTTCCAATGGATTACCACTTCAGTCATTACCCCCTAAAGTAACCATACCATTTAGACCACCTTGACTTCCTAACAGTTGTTTTAGAAAATTTGCACCACAACTGCAGATGTAGGATGATAGATTGCCTTCATTGAGATACAGGAAAACATAGTCAAATGTGCATATGATGAAGCACACATACAGTTATAAAATGATTTGGCCTCCAAGGAAGCATCATGGAAAGAGAAAATAGTAACAAAACATAATATTTATGCATTGTGTGATCAATTGTGCACAATGTGGCCTCAAGTACAGGAACATGTACCTACAACATCTCAAAAAATATCATCCACCAAGATACAATAAATATTGAATCAATTATGGGGTTCTTGGACAAGAACGAAAAAAATAGATAATGGGCTAAGTTCCATAGGTAAGCAATGATGCAACAACTATCCACCAGCACCTCCAATGGACAACCAAATAGATTTAGGAACTTTTCATAGCGTTGAATGATTGGGTTGGGATACTCAAGAAGAAACAATGCCCCATGAAAACTTTGTGGGATAAATTCAAACAACTAAACCAATAATCCCAAATTATAGTTGATCTTATAGAAAGACAAAAAAAGTGTAAGAAATTCCAAGACCTTGATAATGAGATGGATAATATCCATGAAAAAGCATACACCTCCAAATAGAGTGTGTGTGAGTTGAATGTTAGATCCCATATCGCATACTTTGAAATAAAACACTTATATCACTAGAATAAACTGAAGTACAACAAGTAGAGAAACAAAAACCCACCCTCCTAGATAAGGAAAGAGCTCAGACTTTCATAGATAGTACTAAAAACCCACCACCATTTTTCTTCTTTATTTATTGCAAAGTTTGCCTATTTTGTGCAAGGAACATAGTAAGCATACAAAAAATCCACTTAGATCATTTGTTGACCATATCACGAAATAAACTCAATCCACACACTATCTAGAAACACGATGTCGGTGAAATACATACAACATATCAAAAATTGAGCATTAACAACATTCCAGCATAAGTGTAATGTAAAGAAGGTTAATCAAAGTTAAGCATGTCTACTAAAGAAAAGGAATCTTATATTTTAAATTAACGGATTAATGCTAGAAATATATTATTGAAAAGTGTAGTTCAATATAAAAGTGAACAAAAATATTCATATTCAGAAAATGTTTCCAGGGAACTAGTTATGCAGATCTACAACATTAATAGTGAAGGTTTTCCAACTAAAAGTTGTTATAGAGAATAATAGAAGTGCATGCAAAGAAATAAAATCACCCATGTCTACCATCATCATGTCCATTGGCTCCAAGTAATTGAGGGCATGGTATATTTGTCACCTGAAATGCAATTCCTGTGGAAATATCATACAAAGTTTCAAAATAGAGTTTTAATAGACTAATAAAGATAGAATAATAACTAATTCACTAACTATGTGTAGTTGAATTCAATGTAAGTTATAACCGAGGATAAAAACACAAGAAAATTAATTGTCTCTCTAATTGAAATACGTAACCTAAGGGATTTCAAGCTCAAGATCATTCTCATCTAGTCCTTATTTCAAAAACTAAGCCACAAAAGAACATCATGGTGGTCTTCTCCTCATTAAAATAGAAGGCATCTAAAAATCTGTCTGCAGCATGTGTCCTAGTGTCACCAATGTTTTGGTTCAAATCTACTTATCTTGTATGGGGGTGCTTTGATTTTTCTTCATACCCATATTTAGGGTTGTAAAATTATTACATATCTGCCTTGGCAAAATCAAAACTATGACAAAGGAGGAATTCAAAAGGTTCCATTCGCTCCTTTATATGCTCAGTTCATGATTTTGTGTATCTATATGGAAGTCTTATGAGAATCCTGTTGCTTGGCATGATAAAGGGACTATTGTATCTTTAGGTTATGCATCCAAATAATACTTTGGAACCATCCTTGGATGTCACTTTAACATATCGAATCTGAAGTGTTGGGGTATCAGGTCCTCATGGCTAAGATCATTGGTCTAGAGCTGTTTGTATGCAATGGGTAAAGATATTTTAACAACACACAAGCTCACTCCCAATGAAGACTCTCAACACAGTAATAATACTTTAAAGGAAATGATCCTCAGGAAACAGGTTTGAGTATCATCATAGAAGCATCAAGAAGTATTTGTTGCATGTGTAGGGAATCATCACATCGTTGGTTCAGATATATGACATTGTATAGCGGTACTGAGGGTTAAAAATTATGGAATAGATTGATAAATAAAATGAGTTACCAGTGTATGCTAGGATTTTAAATGGAGACACTTAGTGTTTGGTCCTTCCAAAGGGTTCAATCTGAATTTGAGGAATGCTCATCTTGCTTTGTTGTAAAGTTTGTAAAATGACATATGAATGAAGATGGAACCCTAATTGGTGGAAGGTTGTAACAACCGACTGTGCATGAAGACCCATATTTAAAGGAGTTTGGAGGTCCTCTCTTCCATGCTTTT
Source organism: Pseudotsuga menziesii (assembly GCA_001517045.1). NCBI lineage: Eukaryota > Viridiplantae > Streptophyta > Pinopsida > Pinales > Pinaceae > Pseudotsuga > Pseudotsuga menziesii. Next base: position 3,485 of record LPNX011013884.1, on the reverse strand, counting down.
CTATGCTCTTGAGCTAGAGCGCTCGCTTGAACAATCATCAGGGCATCTTTTGACTTGGTGTGGACATGGAAAACTTAATCATTGGTTGGTTGATATGTGGGAATCATTTACATATATTTTTTTAAGTATGGATCATAGCACTTTTCCTTGGAGGGTGTTTCCATGACTGATCAGCCTTTGAGGGTCATTTGGTCTAGGTAATTCACCATTGGAATGTATTTTCCACATCATTTCATGGCATATTTCATGTAGCATCCATATTTTGAGGGAATTTTACCCTATTCTTGGAGAAGGTGTAAACTTTGAGCTGCTTGGCATGGTTTCTCAAGGAGATCATTAATCCCTAGATCTAGTGTTTCCTACATCACTCTCGGTAATAACAATGTCTTCTACGGTCCTTTTAGACCTACCTATCCTGTAATCAAACTGATTGGTCGCACTAATGTGGCAACATCTTTTGTTAGGGGTTTTGGACACTAAAAGTGCTTTGATTTGATCATGTCACCACAAATCAAAGATAATAAAAAAAGGCAATGTTCCCTGTGTGCTACATTCACCATAAACTTGTCAACGTGGGTGAATAATTTTAGTAAAATTGGATTAAGGAGAGATTCATGGAAATTTTTAAGTGATAAGGCCCAAAATTATTACAACTCAATGGGTTTTAACAAAAGACATGAAACTACAATTAAATGAAAAATATGATAAAAAAAAGATAAGTGCAAGGAACAGAGTAAGCATACAATGAAATGTGCCACTCCTCCTCATTATTCCCTTTAATGACATCTGGCATATTGAAAAAAATATACATTGATATGGCTAGAAATCAAAAGTTGACACATTTCCAACAGGTCCTTGGTTCACTATTGAGGTTGGAAGAGTAATAGACCATTGACAAGGATTCCATTCTCTCTATGACATACCCCATCCAGATAGCATGTCATGAAGCTAAACAAATTTGGTACAATCAATACCCCTTAGAGCTAGCACGTAAGTTGAACCTATAACAAAGGAAATATATGTTATGTGTTTGGGATGGTAGTGTAAAAAAATACAAAAACCAGCAAGAACATAGCGTGCTTGAACTGCATACACACACAGACAACAGAAAAATAATAGAGAATCAAGAAAATCATTGCATTTATTACATATGCTACTGAGAAATGGTAGAGGGTTTATCTATTGTACTTGGTAAAGAAGAGCAAGAATTCATATCCTCAAGCATGATTGAGCATACATCCTTTCTCAATTTCTCTTGCTAGCTTTTACATTTGTTCTTTTCTCCTTTAGAATCCAGAGATGTCATTTTTTCATTGTTTGCATTTATATTTTTCCCTCTTTCCCCCTCCATGTGTTATGATTTCCTTCTCTCAAATTTTTGTGTGTGTGCATATTTAATGGAGGAAATGGATTGCGTTTCTCTAATAAATCCATGAAATTCTCTCAAAATTCTCATGGCATGCAGAATTAGGATAGTAGATTGAATTGAAGCACATGTCTAAAGCATGTCTATCAACATACAATAAAATAAAATAATACCTTGCATGCAATTTAATAGCTATGGTTTATATAGGTTTATTTAAGTACCAATGCAATAAAATGATATAACTTTTCCTTTTCTTGTAAAATTGATGGTTCAGTTCCTAAAATTGTACAAAATCAAATATAGCTTGCTATGCCAAAGATAAAGCAATATAAACTTTCCTCTCCATTTTTTTTTGTGAATTGGAGGATGGTTCAGATAACAACATAGGATGCTCCTTCGGATAAACTAGCAAGCACTCCCTACAACCAAAAAATGTAATTATGTTTTTCTCATAATCAAAGCTACTACAAATTGGGCCTTCATATAGGAAAATTTTTCACAAACATCACCAATCCATGAATGAAATATTAGGTCCAACATGAAACTAATGTAATTTAACCTAATCATATGCATGGCATCCAATTTCATCATTTGTGTGTGTAATTAACATGAGCATTGTACATAAGGTAGAGACATTTTGAAATATTCTACAAGTGCTTCAATTTCTCGCCTTTCAGAAAAAAGGATGGATAGAATTCATATATAGTTTGATATTAATGTCTTAAAAGAAAAGGCATTTACCACCAATGGCTACAAACAACTAAAAATTAGTCAATGGGATTGTTAACTATAGTATGTACAATTATTTAATAGTGGTCAAGGCAGCTTCAGGAGACATATAGGTGATATTCCCAATGCCTAAAAGGAAACCTATAGGTGATAATCCCAATGGATGTTGAAATTTTATTGATAATAAGGATCTATACCTCAAATTTAATCTCTGATGCCAATAACATCAAATGATCTTGGTGTCCTCTATGTTTTACACAATTTTTTCACACAAATTAGTTGTTACACCATCAATTGAGTATACTTACGGTTGTAATAAATATGTTGTAATTAAATTTTTTGTAATCAAATACTTTCAATATTGTTCATTACATTACCTGCCCATGGTCAATAGATATCCAGCAATCAACTTTTCTCCTTCAACAAATGTGCAATAAAATCAATTCATAAAATAGACAAGTACAATTGTACTTAAAATGAAGAAATCAACATGTTATAATCAATTAAATGAAAATAACATATCTAACTAACAAATTCGTTATGGTGATAACTTAAAAATATGCATTAGAGAATGATACAAATTTTCATTAGACTCCTTTCAACTGCGAATACCTACATATATCATGACAAAATGGTATGTTCATATAAGCGATTGATAGTTATGTGAAAAAAGGAATAACATATATGAAATTCTAAAAAAACGAAATGAAAATGCATGAATGAGCTTCTCTTGGTTTCAATAATATCTTATTCTCTACTAAACAGGGCCAACCACGTGAAGTTTGAAGCTCATATGGCCCTTCACCCCCTCACATCACTCTCAATTCCCCACACCCAATCTATCTACTCTAAAAATAAATGAAAGTTACATACCACAATAAAATAGATAAGATCCATGCATAAACAGTAGCAAAACAAAAAATATATGCATGAAAGGTAAATACAAGTAATAATCTAAGATATAAATTTTCACATGTACAACTTAAATGAGAACTGGTAAGTAAATCATGCATTCTACTTACTAAACAACATCCAGCCATGTTCCCTCACAATCTTGTTGAACATAATCCATGCCACCATAACCTATAGCTTCATCATCTTTGCATTTTTTCCCTTCAAAATATGCAACACTTGATAAATCCACATACTCCAATTCATATCTATTACAATCTCTTGGTCCCTTCAAAGGGCATGTCAAAACTACACACCAGACATTCTCTACCAGATCTTGTACATAAAATACTTGTTTCACTTGTGATTCTAGAATAAATGGATCATCTTGCACTATTGTAGCTAGGGTTTTCACCCTAGCTTGTGCTGATGAGCACCTACTAAGGAATCTGGAATCCTTAGTAGCAGTTCGATTAAACTAAAAACAAACTGGAAAGTA
>LPNX011013855.1:20397-178574 GCA_001517045.1 Pseudotsuga menziesii | reverse complement strand
TTGGGGATGGAGGTTTGGCAGGAGCCTGGGCATATTTTCCTTGGACAGGGAAAGTATGCAGCTGATATTCTGAGGAGATTCCGGATGGAGGACTGCAGGCCTACGTCTACACCTATGATCACCAACTGGAAGCAACTCCATGCTTCCGAGGGCCAGTTGGTGGATCCCACACTATATCGTCAGCTTATTGGGTCTTTGATGTATCTGGTCAACACCAGGCCAGATTTGTGCTTTGCGGTGAACACTCTTATCCAGTTCATGGTTGAGCCTAGGAGTGTACACTGGACAGCTGCAAAGCACATTTTGAGATATCTTGCAGGGACAGTGGACTATGGTCTGGACTACAGGGGTTCGGATGGAGTCGGATTGGTTGGTTTTACAGATTCAGACTGGGCAGGTTGCGTGCGAGATCGGAAGAGCACTTCCGGTTGTTGTTTCAGTTTGGGCTCGGCAGCAGTGTCGTGGTTCAGCCGAAAACAGAGATCCGTTGCATTGAGTTCGGCTGAGGCTGAGTATATGGCAGCCAGTCAGGCTACTTGTGAAGCACTGTGGCTTCGCAAGCTTTTGGTAGATTTGTTTGATCAGGAGCTTAGGCCCACGGTGATCTACTGCGACAATCAGAGTTGCATTCAGCTCTCTGAGAATCCAGTGTTCCATGACAGTTCTAAGCACATAGAGATCAGATACCATTTCATCCGAGACTACGTTCAGAGAGGGGCAGTTGAGCTTTGGCATATTTCTACTGATGAGCAGGTAGCTGACATCTTGACGAAGTCTTTGGGGAGGGGTAAGTTCGTCTTCTTCAGAGATAAGTTGGGAGTGGTACGGAACACCTTCCTCGGTAAGAGGGAGTGTTAGTTTTTGTACCTAGGCAGATGTTCCCTAGGTGACTTTAATTTTTGCCTAAAGTCACTTTTAGAGGGAAAAAGGTGACCCTCACATTAAAAGTCACTTAATGAGACTTTATAACAATAAAGTCACTTTTTGATAAATTTAAGTGGGTGAGTAATTTTATTTATGAGAATTAAATAAAAGGGATTTTTACTCACACTCAATCTCATCCATTGGATTGATTCTTTTTCCACCATTGGATTAAGATGCCCACTTAGGTTAAACAAAAAGGCTGAGGGAGGCAAAAGGGTTTCACTTTTCATTTTTTTATGAGGAGAAGAGACTGCTGAGAGAGGAGGTCGAGAGCTTGAGAAGGGCACGAGTTTTCCTGAGGAAGAAAATCGAGACAGCCATTTGAAGTCAGCACAGAAAACGAGGTACAGTACGGCTCTCATTTAATGCTGTACGGATTGCTTTTATCAGCACAGAAACCGAGGTAGAGTACGGCCTTGCTGCTGTACGGCTGCATTTACTTCAGCACTGTTTTCGAGGCATTTTTCCTGCACAGAAATCGAGGTTTTATTGACTGTACGGGCTGCATTAATTGCTGTACGGACAACATTTATTACAGCACAGAAATCGAGACTGTACGGTGCATTTATTGTTGCTGGTACAAATTTTTCTGGGTTGTACGGTCTGCATTTAACTTGGCACAGAAATCGAGAAAGGGTGTACGGCTGGTTTGCTGAGCACAGTGTCCAGACTTTGGGAGAAATTCTGGGTGGAGATAAGTTGTATTTCTCCTGCATTTCTGTCCTTTTATTTTGCTGAAGAATAATAAAAATCTCTCCTCTCTCTGACTGGTTTTCCCCGTGGGGGTTTTTCCAGGGCTGATTAGCCAAAAATCTCTGACTCAAATTTATGGTGTGCATGTTATTTGTTTCAGCCTGTTAGTATTTGATTTTACTGTGTGTTTAAAATTGTTCGGCAAAATTTTTAAGTAGCTTCAAGCCTATGCAAAACCGGCTGAAGTGAAAAACACAAATTGTTCATTTAAACCAGCAAGCAGTAAAACTCAGTTTTTCAACATGGGTCAGCCTACCTTAACTCAAAAAGACTAAGTTAAAACTAGCTAAACAAGTGAAAAAGGAACCAAGGAAAGCAAGCTTTCCTTGGGATCTTGGCTTGCTGTTTGTGCAGCCAATGAAATATGCACTGATTTCTGGATTTAATCTTTTTTAAAATAGAAAAGGAAATCTAGAGCATGCAACCGACTGATTTTCTTTAACTTGCCATGCAAAACGGACTATTTCCTTATGCTACATCTAGAATGCTTAATGATACTTTTCAGAAATGAGATCTAGACTATGAGCTTTGAAATAGCAGATTTATGTAAATTTTACTTTAATATAACAGATCCAAATGATAACAAAGCTTTCGAACACAGTAACCAAGTAAGAAAATTGATTTTTTGAAGGAGAAAGAGAGAGAAAGAGTGTTGAAAGCCTGGGAATGTTGGGCTTTGGAGTATGCTTTGGTGGAACACCGAGGGACAATGTCATTTAGAAGATCTTGAAGATGAGGAAGATGCAAACCAGCTCAACCTCTTCTACAAGCGAGATCACCTACAACTTAGAAATCCTTGCACAAACAAATGGTTAAAACATAGGTGTTGCTGGAAGAGATAATTGGAAAGCATGCAATTAAACTTAAAATACATGCAACTCCAATAGATCTGAATCAAGCAAACAGTAAGAGCATAAATCAAACTAGAATAAACTCTTACCCTAACAGGAGGGAGCTATCTCCTTCAAGGCCAACAATTAACCAGCAAAAGCAATGATAAATAACACAGATTATACCTCATAAGCATTTGACAATCACCATCCACACATAAGAGCATTACACCATAGATCTTGCCTCCAAAGCTTCTTTATTCCAGAATAATAAACAATAACACAGTACAAGAGCAACAGCACCTCAATCCCAGTTCTAACTAGCTTGGAAGAGGTGATCCGAGCTTTATTTATACAAAAAATAGGAGATCTATCCCGGGGGGGGTGCAAATCCCAAGGAGACAGACCACTACAGCTGAAGGAGAGTCCATTAATGTCGATCTGAAGCTGAACTGAGCTTCCACTAATCCTACTTGTCAATCGGGGGGCTGATTGAGCTGACACATCAACCCACAGACTGACACATCAATCCACAGAGCTTCCAAGAGAGCCCACACGTGTGGAGGAGAGAGAGAGGGCGCAATTCCCCATAAAAGATGTTGAAGTTCAACTCTGGATCTGCCCAAATCACCTCCTTCAGTCAAGGATTTGTCAAATCCAGTCAATCTGGTTCAGATCTGACTGATTTCAATCAAATCGGCTGAGAATCCACTGATCTAGGATTTTGGATTTGCTCCATTATTCATCAATTTATTAATTAAAATAATCAATAATTGATTTTATGGGGTTTTCTGACTTGAGTGATGGAAAATCACTCAAAACCTGAAAAAAGTGGGTCCATGGGTTTACATGGTGCTCTTAGCTTGAAAATGAGCACCTACATGACTGAAACTGATTATTTGGCCCACTTTTATTACAAAACCAATTTTTCCAATTAAACTATTAAAAAATAGCCTAAGTTTTGGAAAAATTAAATTTTAATAAAAAACACTGAAAAAATTTAAAAAACCTAGGGGGACTTAGACATGTTCATATGACTCAACCATAATGCCTAGCATGTTTATCCATTGGCACGTAGACTCTAATAACCTCAATAGGCCTAAATGCCAAGCCGACCACCCCAACTTTGGAGGTATTGAGTGAAAAACTCAGAAATTATCAGTCGTTTATTCAACAACCAATAATAACCAAGGGAAAAAACAACCTGAGCTGATCGGATTGACAAATAAAGTCTAAGAGACTGAGTCTTTTATAGACACTAGCATGCTAGAACATTTATTACAACTCCCCCAAGGGGGTATGAACATGTGATATAGTACAACAAAGTTTCCCAGAAACAAGACTGAAGGTCTTATGAAGTCCGAACAAGTTATCCTTGTCCGGTTCACCAGGCTCACTTGATAAAAAACCACTAAGTACAACTTAGGTGGTGACAGGCCTCCTCTTACTTCTTGTATTTGTTTCTCTCTTTCACTGGCACTGGGTCACATGCTTTGAAGTTTGAACCCTATAGTCTTACCTTCATCCCATGGCATATCCCACAGATATGCTTTCTCACGTGGGTATACGAACCTATGTAAGTTTTACTATAATGGGGGGGTTTAAACTTTGTCGTAACACCCTCTTTGCTTCACCCAAGCCTCGTCACATACTTCCACAAGGGTGTTGAAGTCTCTCCGTGTTTTAGCCTATCATTATTGTTAACTTCATTATCATCATCCCCTTCCATTTCTTCCTCCTCTCCATAGTATATGCGCCACTGCTTAGATCGTCCTCCTCACCACTAGTATTTTAGTTTCCCAACACCACCCTCATGGTTAGAAATGGAACCAAAAGGAAAAAACACATAGCCATCATGCTTGTTGACTCAAGATGAACATAACTTGTTGGCTACACTAGAATGATGGAAAAGGAAAAGGAGATATGGGAAAGAGTAGGAGAGAGAACATTAAGACTCCACATAGTGAAATTTTTAAAAAACAAACAAACAAAAAGTGGGCTTTAGAGCCTAGCTCTTTAGCTCGCCAACAGTGACTAAATGTAACTATGGAAGGCTTCAATCTCCCTTCCAAGCTCTCACAAATTTGTTCGTTAACAACTAGCAAACAACCCACTCAAAACCCTTAAAAGAGGAATGAAATGAGTCAAATGAGAAATAGAATGAAAGATATTGGAGTGAGTAGTGTTTTAATCCACTAAAGGAACCCTAACCATGCCTAAATCAATGATTGGAACCTTATCTTGGCTCCCAATTCCCACAGGAAAAAGAGAAAAGAAATGCCTCTAATCGATGAGAGCTAAAGGGGAGCACTGAGGGGGCGTTTTTTGTCTCCTGAGGACGCTAAGGGAGCAACCTGGGAGCAGTGTGGGAGCAATCCAAGAGCACTCAGGGAGTGTTAAAGGAGCATTGCTGGTGACTAGTAGGGAGAGCGTTCCCAAAAATTGCTTCGAAAAGGAAGCTATCAAGAAGCACACTCCCTAGGTCGTTTCTTGATCGCTCCCTTTTGGGAGCACACTCCCTGGGCAAAAAAATGCTCTCTACCAATTGCTCCCTCAACACTTCTAGATTGCTCCCTCGACGGTACCAGGTTGCTAGCTTGGGAGCGCACTTCAAGAGTGAAGCGTTGAGGGGGTGAGGGACCGCTCTTCAAGAGTGAAGCGTTGAGGGGGTGAGGGACTGCTCCCCTACAATGTAGTTCTTGAAGCTTGCAGAAAGTCTTCTTGTTGAAGACCATGTGTCTAGAGGCTCTATTGTCCATAGCCACACTACACCAAAAATAGTGTGAGTGGAAAGCCACAATACCATGGAGATAGTTGTCTCAAGTCTGGATGCTAACTCATCCATTCCAACAAAAACTTTCAGACTCCCTACAAGCTACTTCTACAGCTGCTTGGCTTTCTTCCTCTTGAGATGGTGAGATGCATAGCAGCAAATTTTGTCACATTTGAATCATTCACATGGCTCAAGTCTTTCTTCCCCTAATTTGATGACTCATTATTCCCTCTTGCCCTTCTAAGCCCTTTTGTGTCCTGCTTTCTTACCTCCTCTCCTCAACTCCTCACCTTCTAGAAGATGGCTAGGTTCTAGCTCTCTTCCACTCTAGTTGAACCTATCTCTAGCTTTGTCTCCTCTTGGATGAAATCATCCCAAGGCTTCTCAAAGTTAGATGACTTCGCATGAGCACAAACACTCTACACAAAGTATGCCCAAGGCAAAGAGAACCCATTTAGTGCTATGGGCACCAACTCCTCATCTGTCACCTTCATTCTGACCACAATGAGTTGATCTCGTGATTGAATGATCTCCATCAGACAATGGGCATCAAGTAATGTGTGGGTGTTACTCATGTGCGTGTCAATATGCTTGTTCTTCAAAAGCATCTTGCAAGAAATATTTACACTGCGATACAAAGTGATCAAGGCATCATACATATCTCCAATCATCTTCTTCTCTACTGTCACGTCCCCACCCTTCTACCAGAGAGAGGACACGACTATGCTGCTATCAATTCAGACAATCTAAGCCCCATAATGTAATATAAAATGCATTGAACTTAAAAACATACACAGATTTGTAAAACATGCAATATACAGCGAAAGCAATTACATTTCATTCAAGCATTCAACACATTAGACATGTTCATCATATTTCATCAAGCAAATACAAATGCAGAGATTAACACAAGAGATACTTATCTTGAAAGAAGCTTGTCCCGCAACCAGCTATGTCGCTGCAACGTTCCACCCAACCATAGGCCAGTGTGCTCATCAATCTCTCAGCAACACTGCCACCCCTGAGCTGGGCATGATTCCCACAAGGAATAAGGGAACACTAGCAGGCTCACACATAGCCAAAGGCATATCAAAATTCATCCAAGCCAGACACAGTTGGGTTTATGAGGCTGCTAGGGAGGTGGAAGGTTGAATTGCTAAGCTAGTGAGCCCAACCACAAAGCTATGGACACCTGCACCAGACCTGGCTTGACTTCTAAACATCTACACACCCAACACAAGGAAGCATCCCCTTCTCTACTACACAGTCCCTCAGAATATGTTTTCCATTCCAGTGTTATTCAAGGTATGCAAAGAAGAAAACCAACACCTCTAGATCTGTCTATGAGGTTCCTTATTACACTAGGTTTATCAAGCCAGTTCAGACCCAATTCCACTCCAAACCAGTTCAGTCCAAAACCAAATATGCACCCACAGCAAGATACAAGTTCTGGGATTGATGAAAAAACGGTTTTGACAACAAAACGAATTGGTAAATTGGGGAAATCGACCCCTGGGTGAGCAATTCGAACTCAGCAACTATTCTGGGCAGTTTATGAGCCAAAACCACTGGTATGAACCCCAAAATCGTGAATCCTTGATGACCATTCGCTCAGCAACACAAAAACAAATTTCTTGGGCATGGAAAATGAGGAAATCAGCAGGAAAACGTGAGGAAGACAACCCAACCACCGGTCATTACAAAAACGACCCATTCATGGGGAAAATGAAGTAAACAACCAAAAACGTGAACGAATAAACACATGAAGCTCTAGATGCCTGAGAGAGCTCACGTGAATGAGAGAATGGGTGAGGAAAAATGAAAACGTGAATGCATGCTGGAATGGGCAAACGTTTTTGGGTCTTTACTTGCCCAAGGAGTCAAAACGCGTTTTTCGAAAATGGGTGCTCTACCCAATTCGAATTTTGGCCCATACTCTTTCCATTCCCATGCAATAACTACCTCAACCAATTTCTGGCAGAAATAAATGATTGGGGAAAAAGACAAGAAATTGGTAGTTGACAGTTTTGATGGGTTCTCCCTTTGACATTTGGCTTTTCCCCATTGGCTCAAAGGTTTGAATATCCCCCCCCCCCTTATCCTTAGGAAATCATGCCCCCATCTCTTTAATGTTGCATTGACATAGCTGGTTGTGGGTATTTTAATTAAATTGCATATTTACATGATGTCCAAAATTATAATGTGCCTGGCTAGCACGAAATACCATTGGCACCGATTTTAATCACCAAAACATAAAATGCTAAATCGATGGTGGGGCTTTTGCCTTTAGCTCCTCACCATGATTAATTACAATATATACATCATATACATTTTTAATGCAAACAGGGTCAAAACCGGGGTGTTACATCTAAAATGTAAAGGTTTAATCATTAATGGTCCTTCATGGAATCAATGATTATACTCACTTCAACAGCTTTCTTGTTGTGTTCAACCAATTGCATAGGATTGATGAGCATCATAACCTAAACTTCCACAAAACAACCAAAGATCAACCTCCCCCTATAACATTTGTAGTCTACACTTCCAAGGTGTAAAATTCAAAGCATCATCTAACTAGTCATACTTAAGACTGAGAGAAGTCATTCTTGCAACTCCTGTAACACAGTTAGAACCAAGAAAACAGATCATCAACCTATCACGGGTGCAGATCCTGTCTCTCGGGCACATATCAATCAGTAGACTGTCACAGGGATCTAACCCATAAACCCTCACAAGTCCAAGCAACTACTTTCAAGCATGGATCAGCTTCAATCACTGAAACTATGGCATCACACCTACTGAAATCCTCCATCGGCTCCCTCTCATAAGCAGAAGCCCTCTCCACACCATGTTAACTTTTAGAACACGACAAGCAGATCTGCACTTCATATGAACAAAATCCTGAGTGAAAACTGTCTAAACACCTTTCAGAACACCAAACAGTCAATACTCAACAATCTGGACTGTAGACTCAAAACTGTTGACACTGCATAATGCAGAAAATAAGAACAGCAAACTGTACAACCCTAAATCTGCATGAAAACACTGTTCTGGAAATCACAACAGAAAGTAGATAGCAGCACTCCATCACATATCATTTCCTATTACTACAAAAAGAAGAAATTACAAAGCAATAGCTCAAAATTCTCTGTATCTTTGTTACACTACTCAAACTGAATGAATCTCACACTCCTACCCTGATTTTCTTTTATAGACTAAGAGAAGGCAAGGGGTTACAAAAATAACACACCCCAGTGGTGCACCTAAATAAGAGATGAACCACTAATCTTTGCCTAGAATAAAGTGCCCAGCCTGCATGGAGAAATTTCCTAAACCAGTGTGCCTTATTCTTTGAATCTGTGCCTAATCTAATTCTGGAAACACATCTCTGCCATGCACCTTATCTATTTTAAAATCGGCACTTAACTAAAGATAAAGAAGTGCCTAACTTAGTAAAAGAGAAGCACATTCTAAAGGAAAAGCCGGCACCTGCTAAACTGGAGAAGCATCTAAATTAATGCAAAGCTTTAAATGTGATGCTTGCATGTGCCTCAATGACAAATGCCTCTTGTCACTACCACTGCCCCCAAACTAAAGTGCCTCATTCAACACTGCAATCCGCACAAGGGTCTAAAGTCTGTACAGGACCTATTAAAGCAAACTGCTGCTGAGGAGAACACATCACTCTGCTGAAGGGAGAACATCTTCAAATCAGCAGCAACAGGTAAGGCTAACATGGTGCAGGGAAAGAAGTCCAGACCCATAACTCCTTTACTCTCCTATGGTTCGCACTTTTCTCTGTCACTAAAGCCCCATTGTAACACCCCGGTTTTGACCCCGTTTGCATTAAATATACATGATACATATATTGTAAATAATCATGGTGAGGAGCTAAAGGCAAAGGCCCCACCATCGATTTGGTTATGCTATGTTTCGGACTTGGAATTGTCACCGATGGTATATCGGGACATGTGGCATACATATTAAATTGTGGCATCATGTAAATGTGCATTTTAATTAAATGAACCCAACCAGCTATGTTCACTGCAACCATATTGAAAAGGGCATGATTTCGTAAGGTTAAGGGGGGATGTTAAACCTTGAGCCATGGGGGAAAAGCCATGTGTCAACCACCCAGTTAATACTCCTTTTGTTGGCTGGGGCAGTTATTGCTGGGAAGCGGTGGGTGGCAGGACTGTCAGTCTTTGCCACACGCTCACTCCACCAGCCGTTTCTCTCCACCTTCACGTGGGCAAGGAAAACGCCACTACGCCACTCCCTTTTAATCGTTGGTTGTTCATTCCTCACGCAACGCGGAGATAAGTGGACCCGCGATTCTGTATGTGGGGGTTAGTTCGCTCTACCTTTTCTTCCGGATTGCTAGTCTGTGAACTGTTCTTCCTCCGGCCAGTGCAGAGCATGAAAGTTCCTGTTGTATTATCGGACTGTGTATAGCCCCGTCCATGATCGTGAACCGTGGCTGTAGTTTCCTTGGTGAGATGTTTCCCTCCGAGCCACGCAGAGAATCTGTGTTTTCCCTCTCCATTGTCGGCTGTGTAAATGTGTCGTGGCCCCATTGTTGAGGAGGACTGTTGTTTCCCCCCCCCCATTTGTTGGCTGAGTTGCCTTTGCATTTTGGGCTGCTGTAGGTTGCTGAGGAATCGTTTTGGCCACGATAGGGCCAAGAACAATTCAGGGATTTGTCTCCCCCTATTCAAGCTATGAAGTGCTTGTTTGATGCATGCACGCAGTGGTTTGTTCTCGAACTGCATTGGAGTGGTGAATGAGGGCCTGATTTGCTTGATAAACCTGGTGTGTTTGGGAACCACACAGATAGAACTAGAGGGTTGGCTTTCTTCTCCACAACCCCTGAATAGCACTAAAAGGGAGGTCAAGGTCTGAGGGACTGCGTTGCAAAGAAAGGACTGATTTCCTTGTGTTGGGTGCGTGTGGATGTCCTAGAAGCCAGGTTGGTTCTGGTGTAGGTGTCTTTAGCTCTTCAATGAGCTCACCAGCTTAGCATTTAGCCTTTCCCAACTCCTGGATGGCCTGATAAACCCAACTTGGTTGGCTTGGTTGATCTGTTGTTCGCCTAATAAACCCAACTGTGTTGGCTTGGCTGAACTGTGTACCCTTGTGGTGTTGTTATCCTTGGCTATGTGTAAGCCTGCTAGTTCCTTATTCATTGGGGAATCATGCCCGGCTCGGGGGTGGCAGCGTTGCTGAGAGATTAAGGAGCATGCGGGCCTATGGTTGGGTGGAACGTTGCAGCGACGTAGCTAGTTGCGGGACAAGTTCTTATTGAGATAAGTATTCTTGCCTAACCTGTGTCTGCAATCATATTTACCATTGATGAATGATGATGTACATGTTGAGTGCTGAATTGTATACGAATGCATGTTGTTTACTTCGACTATGTATATGAATGATTAATGCATCGTAGTAGGTTTTATGTTTTTAAGTATCATGTTTCAGCATTATATGTATGTATGTTCATGTTCATGGGGCTAGATGCCAGGATGATTTGATGTGTATCAGAATATGAGAGATTTGCATCAGGAGTTGGAAATCTCTAGCTAAATTGAAGATGCCAAGTTTAACAAAACTCAGCAGCAATTAAGACAACTTGCCATAAAGATACACGCTGTCAAGGAAAGAATGGGCAAAGAGAGAATCCAGAGCAGTTCAGCAACAGACCACTCAGGAGAACTCAAAACACTAGAGAGCACAGAGAAAAGCATTTGAAATACAGATCCATGTTTTATTCCAGGAAATCCAGAAGCAGAGTGACATGTTGTGCCTGTCTGACAATCAAGAAGAGGGCAACAACCCTAGTACAGAGGAAAATGAGAACTTGGACATGATGTTGAGTAGCAAAGACAGAATCTGGTTTCTGAAGTAGGTGAAAATCATGTATACCTTTCGTATAAAACTTGGTAGACAATATATATTGCAGTACACAGGTAGATATAGCACAAATAGAAGAAGAACACATGGTCAATCCACAGACGCTATATGTTTAGAATTGATTGCTCCAAAATTGAAATTTGAAACCATTCTCTATTCTAAAACATTCCTAAATTATAATTTAAGATATTTTCACAATATTTTATATATTCTCTCTTAAACATTATTTCAAAATGCATGGTGCTATAGTCTTGATGATCCTTGCTATGCTCCATCCATCTTTTATTGGATCCTAGTGGCATAATGGGTAATCTACCTAGCACTGTCATCTTTGTCCATTTTATGGTGTTAAAGATAGTGCAGCTATGAGACCCATTCTCAGGGAGGATGGTACCCTAGTCAGTTAACTAGGGCAGAGTAAGACCCTAAAAGGTACCCTAAGTAGTCTCATGGGGTTCTTAGTCTGGGACCAAGCAGGTTGATGCCATGGCAGAGTCCCTAACATATGGTTAGGGCCCCTATATGTCTCTAGGGTATTCTGGTATGGGACCAGACAGTTTCTTGGATGATTGTCCAAGCAGATCCTGCAGGTTGAGACAGAGACTTCCTGGTCTGGGACCAGGCAGATTCTTGGTCTAGAACCAAGCAGTTCCTGCAAGAGCATTCCTGGTCAGTTAACCAACTGAATCTTGGTCAAGATGACCAATATGATGATGTGTGATGCCCTCTATCTTAATCGATTATTGCTAGGTTGTTTCTCAAGGGACTGACCACCCCTTAATGATCTCACTAGCACCTAACCCTTAGGAGCAGTACTGAGGACCAAAGGATCACATCATCCAGGTTGGATTACACTGTGATGATAACAAATATATATGGAACACGTGACAATATACCTTGAGAGATAAAAGATTAAATTCCTTGGTTTTGTTGGTCCTTTGGGTAAAATGGGTTGTCTGTCCAACTTTATGGTACATCCTGGTCTTGTGGGTACGAGGGTTTTCTTACCTTCTTAGTGTGACCCCCTGTGGTTGACTTATGGTCCTTTATCTTACTTGGTCATAGCACTCTCATTGTGTGTACCTTTGGTATGATGACTTTTACTTTATGGTTTTTATTTTTGGACCATTGGTACCCTATCCTAAGTCAACTTAACTTTATGGTTTTTATTTTTGGACCATTGGTACCCTATTCTAGGTCAACTTAACTTTATGGTCTTTATCAACCTAATTTTATTTTATACGTTCATTGGTAACGATCCTAAGTCTTAGGGGTTACCTAAAAGACCCTTCTAGAAGGCTTGTCAAGATTATAAATTAAAGTCCTAAACTTCATTTGAGGGGTGTGTCTTGACAAGAGAAGTTTGGAGATCTAATCCTACACTTGCTCTTGGGTTCCCTAGAGCTAATTAGGTTGATTCTAGGTTGTTTTTGTTGCCATCTCCTTATCCAAGTTGTTGTTTTTGTTATAAATGAGCTATGTCATCTTCTCATCCTGTTAAGGGTCGCCTTAACATGTGTTGACCTTCCTTGAGTTGGGTGTGATCTTCAATATGTTGTTAATTCTAGGCATGACCTTTATTGGGCAAGCCATTACTAATAGAATCCCTTCATGAGCAGGCCGTGACTATGTTGATGGCTAGGCCATAACTGTATTGATTCCCTTTTGTTGATCTATGATTGTGTTGTGATCTTTGGAAGCCTTGTTAAGACTGGTTCGTGACTTGTTAAGTGTCTTAGACTGGGTCGTGACTGTGTCTTCTGTTGCTTCCATGACAGTGTCTTCCACTGCTATCGTGACTGTGTCTTCTGTTGTTGTCGTGATTGTGTCTTTTGTTGAGCGTGATTATGTCTCTTCTGCCAACGTGATTGTGTGTCTTCTGCTCAGCATGACTGTGTGTCTTCTGCCAGGGTGATTGTGTGTCTTCTGCTGAGTGTGACTGTGTGTCTTCTGCTAGCGTGACTGTGTGTCTTCTGCCAACGTGACTTCGCGTCTTCTGCTGAGCGTGATTGTGTGTCTTTTGCTAAGTGTGATTGTATGTATTCTGCCAGCGTGAGTATGTGTCTTCTGCTAAGCGCAACTGTGTGTCTTTTGTTAGCATGACTATGTTTCTCGGCTGAGCAGTGACTTGGTTGGGTTGTGTTTTGTGAAGGTGCCTTTGCCTTCTTAAGAAGTGTTACTAAAGTCCGGTTAAAGAATTGAAGTTTCTCTTCATGTTGATTAAGAATCTGAGGTCTGTACCTTTACTACCATAACCCTCTGAAGCTCTCTCTCAAGGTATGTCATTTGTTCATCTAGGTGACTTTGTCCCTTCGGTGACAAGATTAAAACCTAAAATTATTTGAGTATAAGGTTGATCCAAAACAATTCTAGATTAGTATTGTTATTGTTCTTTGTTTAGTACCACTATTATTTTATGTACATTGTTATTACTTTGTTTCATCAGTTATAATATTGTTATTGTACATGGCATTTGGTAAATCATCTCAAGGACCAACTTTAACGCAATAACCAGTGCAGTGTTAAAGTTGAAAGAAATGAAAATTATGTTTGAATTTATTGCAGCAGTAATATTCTGAATCTAACATTATTTTTTAATTTTGTTTATGCATTAAAATATATTCTTTTTTATGTCAAATCCTAACCTAACCCTAAACTTTAACATATGGTTCGTCATTTTTGTCCATTTTATTGTTCTTCGATAATCAAAAGTTAAGAAACTCAAAATCCTAGGAAGAACCAACATAATGAATCAATTCAACATTCATCTACAACATGAATACATTTGGTTGCAGTTTATGGGAGTTGTATCAATCATATTGCCACGTATATGAATCCTTGTTTTGTTGCTTTAACTGACATATACATTTGAAACCTCAAAAAAATATGACATTAAATAATAGTACCATCTACACATTGGAACACACTCTAACAAACAAAATCCTTGAATAAGACAAGGATTTTTGAAGACTAAAGTATAAATGTACAATGCTTGATATTTAATAGAATCTTCAAATACAATAGAATAGTATATGTATAAAGACTTAAGGGTTACTTCAAACAGTCATGAGACAAATGCGAGATCTCTTCCCAAAATTGGGGAGGTCACGGATTCAACCTTCTTGACCACCTAAGGATTAGGCTTCATAATCAAAGCCAATGGTTTACCTGTTCGCCATTCATGGATCCTTAGGACATACTCAAAAAGTTTTCTACAAAACTTTCCCAAAAAAGAATAACATATATCTAGAGAGAATAATACATGAATGATTGCAAATATTTAAAAAAATGTCATGCAAATAGTTTATATCGAATAGTAGATACCCTTGATGCAATAATCTAAAATGGCAGCCAAGCTTAATGACAATCTTAGCTCAAACCTACCAGCAATGTACAAAAAAATCAATAAATGAAATTAATAATTTGAGTGAATTTTAGACATATTTGATGCACACAATGTCGACCAAGGTGGTCCACCGATATGCAGATCAAAGCACACAACAAAAACAAAGTGAACACCCACATAAAGAACCACACAAAAAATGCCAAGGTGATGGCCTCGATTACTCTAGAAATGAAGAATTACATAGACAAATATGCTCAAAGTCTATGCTCTGTTGCTCAGATGAAGCGACTATTACACAATATTCACAATTAACTTCTAAGACTCAAGGACAACAGTCTAGGGACAGCAGCCATAACAGGATCATCCCTTCTCTATCTGTAAATCTCTTATTTACCGCCTTACTGGCTCTGCCAAATCTTCTTCTAGAAATTCCTCGAAAATTCCAGGTAGTTTGTATCTTCCTCAGATATCACCTACCACTGCTTCAGCTCCTTGGCCGCATGGCCTACTTCAACTACCACCATGTCTGCTCATTTATTTATGCAACTACCTCTACTATGGCGTTGTTACTGTTAAACTCGTCGGTTGTTAATCCATCAGTTGTTGGTCAACTACTTTATCGACTCCCATTATTTTTCTCCGAAACTTACTTGTCAGTTCAACCCTTTCCACTTACCTTTACCTCGACTGATTCATCTTTCAGTCGGCCATTCGACTTTCTTATCTTCGACTATACTTGTCAAGGTTTGGAATGCCCCTGCATCATCCTCCGTAGGTTGAAAGAAACCTAACTGCTCTATCATTCCATTGAACTCTTCTTCTGAAATCCATGTTGCTTCCTCAATCTTCTTTACCTACCCATCGGACTAGCTATTCTTTCCTTTTGGTATTTCGTGTCCTACCAGTGACACGCTCCTCCAAAACCTCTGCAATTTGTTCTTCTTGTCAATTTGGCATTTGCACCTGCTAGTCAATAGTCGGTTCCTCTTTACTAGTCAATCCTTCTTCATACTTGTACAAGTCAACAACGTTGAACATCGACAAAAAGTTCAATTCTGCTGGCAACTCCAAGACATAAGCATTATCAAAGATCTTCTTAAGAATCCTGCAAGGACTTATTTTCTTCAACTTCAACTTATTATACGTTCCTTTGGGGAACCTTTCCTTCCTAAGGTGTGGATAAACCAAATCATCTTCTGCAAATTAATGTAGTCGTCTCTGTCAATCTGCTCTTAACTTATATGTTGTGTTGCACTTTTCCAGTCGTCTCCTCACGTAGTCGTGCACGTCCTTAATATGCTTTGCAAACAATTCAGTGTCTGCACTCTTCTACATTTTTGTCAGCAACTTTGTCAAATCGACCACTCCATGTGGGCCTCCCTTGCACAATTTGGAATGGACTCAATCTCGTCGACCGATTCACTGAATTGTTATACGCAAACTTTGCTTGCACCAACACATTTTCCCACTACTTGGGTTGGTCAGATGTCAAGGTCCTCCATAAATGACACATGAACTTAGTATCGTTGTCCGAAGTGATACTCTTCGACAATCCATGCAACCTTACAATTTCCTTGAAGAATAAAACAACAACAATCATGGCATCACTCGTCTTTCGGCATGGAATGAAGTGGCCATCTTTGAAAATCTGTCGACTACCACGAATATGGAGTCGTTATCCTGTTACGTCTTTGGAAATCCCAATACAAAATCCATACTAAGGTGCTCCCATAGAACCACAGGTACTGGCAATGGTGTATATAATCCTGCATTTCGACTCCTTTCCTTAGCATGTTGACATATCCTGCACTGTCAAACCCATTTCTACACATATGTCAACAATCCTGGCCAATAGTATTTTTCCTTGACCAATGCTCTGGTCTTGTCAACACCAAAATAACCTGTTAGTCCTCCATTATGGAATTCCCTGATTAAATTCTCTCTCATTAATCCACAGGGAATGCATAAACGATGCCCATTGAACAGATATCACTCATGAACAAAGTGGAGCAAATATGGGCTCTTGTCGACACTCCATGGCTCTGTCGACGACTTCCATGCATCTTTAAAGTCTTCGCCAGTTTCATATTTTGTCTTCACCGACTCTAGCCCTATTGTCTGAGCAGTTGACCTGTTCAGCAATGCAATTCTTCGAATTAACACGTCGGCAACCTTGTTCGACTTGCCCTACTTGTGTTTGATTACAAAAGTATAACTCTGCAAGAACTCCACCCATTTCATGTGTCTTTGCTTCAACTTGGTCTAAGTGTTCAAATACCTCAGAGCCTAATAGTCGATATATAACACAAACTCTTTTGGCAGCAGATAGTTCCTCCATTTCTTCAATGCTTGAACAATGGCATAAAACTCCTGGTCATAGACAGAGTATTTTCACTTGGCTTCATCCAATTTTTCACTGAAGAACGTGATTGGTCAACCCTCTTAGCTCAACACTGCTCCAATCGCCATCCACTTGCATCACAGTCGACTTGAAATACTTTCTCAAAGTCGGGGAAAGCTAACACATGTCTCTTCGTAACCTTTTGCTTCAATATCTCGAAAGCTCGTGAGGCAACTTTCGCCCTATCTTAGTCAGATATGTGCACCATGCATGTCGTCAATGGTGCACATATCCGACTAAAATCCCGTATGAACTTCCTAAAGAAACTGGCAAGTCCATGGAAACTTTTGACTTCTGTGGCATTAGTCGGCTCTAACCATTCAAGTATAACTTTGACCTTGTCTGGGTCCATCAACAACCCTTGTCGAGAGATTACAAGTCCTAGATATGTCAGTTCTTCTTTCATGAATGAGCACTTTTTTAGATTCACCAGCAACCTCTCCTCCTACAGTTGCTACAAAACTTGTAGGAGGTGTACAAGATGTTCTCCTTTGGTCTAGCTAAAAATCAGTATATCTTCAAGATAGACTACAACAAATTTCCCAAAGTACGGTTTCACTATGTCGTTCATTAGTCTCATGAACGTGTTGGGTGCATTCGTTAACCCAAATGGCATGACCAACCATTAATACAGCCCTTCCTTTGTCTTGAAGGTTGTCTTCCACTCATCGCATTCTCGGATCCTGATCTGATAATAGCCACTCTTCAAGTCGAATTTGGTAATGTATCTAGCTCCACTCAAACAGTCAATTAGGTCATCCATTTTTGGCAATGGAAACCTGTACTTAATAATAATCTTGTTGATGGCCATTGAATCGGTGCACATCCTCCACTCTCCTTTTTTGGTGCAAATAGAGTTGGTACCACACACAAGCTTAAACTTTCCCTGATTAATCCTTTGTCCAACAGCTCCTGGACTTGTCGATTCATCTCAGCATTTTTCGTCGACGTCATTCTATGTGGCGCCTTATTTAACAGACTCGACCCTAGAATTAAGTCGATCTGGTTTGATATACTCCTTATCGACGGCAATCCCGTCGATAGGTATCAGTAAGTCATCAACCAATATGTCTCAAAATTCCTTCAATACTTCTCCTACTTCCGTTGGGACATCTCCCATTGGATGCTCCACACTATGACCCTTTGGGATGATGGTGAAGCAACATCCTTGCTTCTTCTCTTCCTTTAGGAACTCTTTAGTCGAGCACATCAGTACTCTTTTCTCCCAGTAACGGTTTTCACTTTGTGTCGCTCCCGTCCTCTTGTAATGGAACTAGCTTTCGTCGAACACCGTCCTTCCACATCATAACTATGTTAACATGAACGTCGTAAATCATGTTTCGGTCATACTGCCATGGTCGTCCTAACAATTGATGGCAAGCATCCTTTGGGATCACATCACATAACACATTGTCCTCTAGTCGACCGATCTTGAAATTTATCACATGGTGTCGCTTCTGCGACCATGATACTCTATACAGTCTCGGGTGTGGTTGACACTTCAGACCCAATTTCTCATTGACTTCTGTCGAGACCAAATTCTCCGTACTCCCTCCATAGACTATTGTCAAACAACATCTATCGACGATTTTCACCGTCCTCTGAAAAATAGATTTTCGTTGTGTCGACTCGTGTTCCTCTTATCAGTTTGACTAAACCATCACTCGTCTGGTTGTGAGGTTTCAACCTCCTTCCAACTTTTCTTCATCTTCACTGCTTTGACCGTCAAACTTGTCCTTGCGCTAGATTTATCACCAACTTGTCACCTTGTCTCTGACCAGTTCTCAATGTGCAAGTTTTCTAGGCATTTGTATGACTTATGGCTGACTTCACAGCACTTGTAGAAGACTACAGTTAGTCTACTCGTCCCTCTTTCCTTGGCAACTCTTCTTCGACCGTATGCACCTCTGCCTCGAGTCTCTCTACCCTCTCGTCGATATTTGATGTGGATTACCAAATCGAAATCTCCTCTTTTCGTCAATATTCTTCGACGACTTCCCTTTTAGTTCCTCTACCTTGTCCCTTCACAAGAACAGTCCTTCCTCCTCTAGCAATTCTTTTTCCTCTTGTTGCAACAGGTTTCCTCATCAACTTCTCTTCGGCCTTCAGGGCTAGCTGGTACGCTTCCCTAACTGTCCTAAACCTTGACAAGCTCAACTTGTCCTGAAATAACATATTTTAATCTATTTCCATATCTCGCTACCACCTCCTCTCCTTCGTCGATGTGTCATGACCGAATCAATAGTCTGTAAAACTCTTTTGTGAACTCCTTCAAAAACATCTCCTTCTGTTGTAAGTTCTACCAATTCCTATACAAGGAAATCATATAGTCGGTAGGCAAGAATTTGTCCTTTAACTTGGCGACCATCCTGTCCCAAGTCTTTATCTTTTCTTTCCCTTTCTTTACTCTATTAGCTTGCGCATTGTCCCACCGTAACAAAACGTGACCCTTCCACTTTAGGCAAGAAACCTTCACTCTTTTGGTGTCTTCTATCTGCTCAATGTCGAAGTAGTTCTCCATCTCTCTGATCCAGTCTATTAGTTCCTCTGGATTCAAGCTTCATGAGTAGGTAGGCATATCTATCTTAGCCTTACCTCTCATGTCTGATAGAGCTTTTAGCAGTCTATCCATCGGCTCGTCTAACTCTTCTTCTTCTTGATCCTCCATATCTTCTACCTCCTCATCACTAAGGGTCGACAATTTCAACTATGTATCCTCGTCGTTGGGCCTCCTTCACGGCTGCAAACTCATTCTTCAATGTCCTCATTGTCTGAACACATTCTTCAAATGTTTCACGGTCAATAGTGACCCTTAGGCCTTTGCGTTGTCTTCTACCACGGATATTAACACCTCTCTGAGATATCTCCCTACTCAGATGATCAAGCCACCACTTTCACCACTCTACCCAACCACAGCTAGAGTTGTATTCCTCCTGTCCAATCGCAACTAGACCCTTCATCGTTGCATAGGATAACCTCCTGCTCTAAAAGACCAACTGATACAAACAGTGTCGACCTGGGTGGTCGATGAAAAATTTTGTAACACCAACCCAGTTTCAGTTTCAGTTCACTGGATATGGTTTAATTCCCAAACTCGAGTATGCATGTTCATAAAAAATAAAAATAAAAACTTGAAAACTTGAAAATCTCAACTTTTGCAAACTCAACAAATTTCTAGCAGCCTAACTTTTTCTTACTCAGAAAAAAATTTCAGCCAACACACATGAAATTTTTAGACTCAAATTTTGACCAAAATGGTCCAAGAAAAACCCCGAAGGGAAAACCTGTATGAGAGAGAATTTATTATTTCTTCAGTCAAAGTACAAATAAAAACCCACAGTACTTATCTCCCTTATCAAAACTCGTGCCAATATCTCACTAACAAAACTAATGTACGACTACCTTGAAAATCGTGTTGTACAGCCTCAAACATGTGGTTGTACGTTCCTCAAAATTCGTTCTTGTTTCAGCCTACTATATGAACAACATTAAATTTGATACCCTCCTTGAAATTTGTGCCTGCTCTTCACCTCGAAAAACATGCCAAATATAAAATGTACTACCTGCATTAAATGTGTTGTACAACCTCTTGCTTTGAGATGCGTGTTGTTGTATGGTACGATACAATATAGCCTCTTACTGTACGAATTCTCTCCAGCTGTACTTGCCTTGAAATCCGTGCCCTTCAATTTTGCCTTCTCTCTCTAGGAAAAATTTGCCAAGGTTAACTCTGAAAAATTCAAGGGTTTCTCTTCTCTTCTCTCTTTTTCTCTCTTGTTCTCTCCTCTCCAAAAATTATCTCTTTGGAATGTGAACAATGAATTCTTTCATGCCTTTCCCAAGCCTTTTTTATTAAGTAACTACCACCAAATTCAATGGCCAATATTAAAAGAACTTCAAATGAGATCTAAGGCCAAGATCAAATCTCACTTTTCTTATTAAAAAGCATTTAATAACTTTTTAAATATTTAATGTGAGACATTAATTGCACACCCACCTTTTTAATCTCATAAAAGTCACAAATAAACTTTATAACTCAACATTAATTTATAAAGTGACTTTATCATTATAAAGTCAATCTCACTTTATAAGCATAAACTAGGGACCACATTTAAAGTGTCATTGCCCACCCCAAGGCACAAATGAATGGACAAACACTTCCTTGGTAAAATTTCAACACTCCCGCTTACAGAGGAAGGTATTCTTCGCCACCCCCATCTTGTCTCTGAAATGAATATGCTTCCCTCTTCCCAAAGACTTCGTGAGAATGGTTGTTGTTAGATTTTTATCATTTAATCAATATGATCTAGGATCTTGTTTGAGAGAATAATATGCACAACAATAATTACAAGAGACAAGAGACAAAGAGTTTTCCTCGGGGAAACCATAAAGGAGAAAACCCCGCAACTTCCTCAAAGATAGAATGAGCACCAATAGCAAAAGTAAAACCCAAAAACACAAAGATGATCTCCGACAGCTACTCTCTCTCTCAGTTGTGTGAGCTCCTTCTCTCTCACACATGCGCTACAGTTGAGTGAGTGTGTGTTTCAAATAGAGAGTCTCACTTTCTATTTATACTAGTTTTCCACTTGACAATTACTCTACAAGGCTGACCTCACTAGGAGAGTCTAATAACCCTAATACCCCTCAACTGTACGGACTATTGCCCTAACTTACAACAGAGGGTTAACTTCAATGACTTTACATGACTTTATTATATTAATGACTCTCCCGATCGGAGGAACAAACATCTCCGTCGGGGTACAATGAAATACAATATAAAATATACAAGTGAATACATTCTGAAGTTACAAATACATCAACACTCCCTCTTAACTAGGAAGGTATTCTCTTGACACGGTTCATCAAGACAAGTCTTCATTTACTGGATCATCGTCAAAGCTGGATCATCATCATCATCACTACTCCCGCTATCTCGAGCAAATGGTGCTATCTCTCAATTCTACTCGTCATAGGAAGATCTACAAAGCCAACCCTTTTTCATGTTGGATGTAGGCCTAGCCTCCACGTAGGTCTTCATCTTCAGAACTTATATCTGACCATGGGAGGCCCAGCCTAACACCATGTCAGAAAGGCTCAGCACTTACATCCAACCAAGGGAGGCCCAACCTGCCACCATGTCAGAAAGGATCAACACTTACATCCAACCATGGGAGGCCCAGCCTACCACCATGTTGGAAAGGATCAGCACTTACATTCGACCATGGGAGGCCCAGCCTGCCACCATGTCGGAAAGGCAGCACTTACATCCGACCATGGGAGGCCCAGCCTGCCACCATGTCGGAAAGGCTCAGCACTTACATCCGACCATGGGAGGCCCTATTAAATTGAGCACATAGATCTATGGATCAACACACAACTCACAAAATAGATCACATAATTTACTCAGTGATTGAAGAATGAAACAGTGCAAAAATGGCTTGC
Source organism: Pseudotsuga menziesii (assembly GCA_001517045.1). Lineage (NCBI taxonomy): Eukaryota > Viridiplantae > Streptophyta > Pinopsida > Pinales > Pinaceae > Pseudotsuga > Pseudotsuga menziesii. The sequence continues at coordinate 156,195 of LPNX011013855.1, read as the reverse complement.
AACTGTGAATGCTTTCATTAATCAAAAGTAATTAGATAATAATTACAATGAAGTACAATGGCTAAATAGCCACAAGCAATTTGAATCCATGTGAGGAAATTCAAATTGATTAGACTCTACTTGACTTAATGGTTAACTGACCTTGTCTAAATCATTATCGGAGGACTGGATGGTTAACTGACCTTGACTAAATCATTATCGGAGTTCATCGGAGTTCTAAATCACAACTCAAGTGTCTAATTCAGTGTTAACTAAGCTTAACTGACTGTGGTAGGTGAGGAATGCGCCTCTCCTGCATGCAGCCATGCAAACCTAGCGCTAACTGATGTAGAGGACTAGAACTGAATGTAACTGACTCCTAACTGAGCTTGACTAGTCACCAACTCAACTCAATTGACCTGGGTTGGTATCGTCACTCCCAGTGGCTCCTAAATTGTAGGGATTGATCTAGGAGGATCCTAAACTGATGCATGCAAGTGCAATCAGTGGCAATAGGCCTCAATTAGTGTTCCCCACACTTTAGTAACTGGAACATGTGCCCCAATTAGGCCAAGTGAACCCAATGGTGCTAGTGACTAAAAATAGACTGGATGGAGTCCCAATTTAGACATGACTCCTGACTTAGACATATGACCAAATTGGACAAGGGAGGATTAATAATCCTAACATGCCTAGCCTGCCACCATGTCGAAAAGGCTCAGCACTTACATTCGACCATGGGAGGCCCAGCCTGCCACCATGTCGAAAAGGCTCAGCACTTATATCCGACCATGGGAGGCCCATCCTGCCACCATGTCAAAAAGGCTCCCGGACTCATCACTTCCCCTTGGAAGGAACCTCGATCTGAAGAACGCCAAGATTCTCTCTAAAGTACTCAAACTTCACTCTAGCCATTTCTAGCATAGAATCACATCAGGGTTGATTACGTCCAAAGATAACTTGTGAGCTTCGCCAGGACTAATTACATCTGAGGATAACTTGCGGGCTTCACCAAGACTGATTACATCTGAGGACAACCTATAGGACTGTTTACGTCTGAGCAACCTACGAGCTTCGCCAAGATCTTATGCTCAAACAACCTGTCTCACCAATTATGCTAGAACTCCCTCTTTCGAGAGATCTCGATCTGGGTCACAAACTGGAGCTTCACTGCTCCTCTTCTTCTTTGGATGTACTCAGTGCCACGCAAGACTACTTCCTGCTAAACCAAGAGATCACACCTGATCCCATACTGAAGCAGCACCCCGAAGTGCTCTTCCTATCAAAGGCACTACTTGCCCATACTGAAGCAGCACCCCGAAGTGCTCTTCCTATCAAAGGCACTACTTGGCCTCATTTTCGTCAAGTACATTAATGACCCAATCATCTGACGATACATCGTAGCATCAAACGACTCTGATGAAGCATCACTCAATAGCTTCAAGTTCGTTGCCATAGGTGTGGTCATGGCCTTACAGTCCATCATCCCGAACCTCTTCAGGATTTCCACTGCATACTTCCCTTGTCCCAGGGAGATTCCATCTACATTCTGCCACACCTACATGCCTAGAAAGTAGTGCATCATACCCAAGTCTTTCATCTCGAACTCGACAGCAAGTCTCCTTCTTGCATCTTTAATGAGTTCCTCTTTTCCTGTCAGGAACAAGTCATCGACATACAACAGGAGCATTACTAGTCTTCCGCCTTCAACCTTGAAGCAAAGGTTGGAATCTGCTTTACTCTCAGTAAAGCATAGAGCCATCAATAATCTGTCCATCCTGTCGTACCATGTCGAACCTTAAGATCTTCTGCAGTCACTCCCTCTAAAGCGAAGCATCGTTCTCCCTTTGCCTTTCGTATTCTATGTATTTTGTACTGGAGTGACAAGTAGCTTCCTCTGCTACTAATATTCTATGTATCCATCTAGGGTCACTGGATACCAAGATCCTCTATCTTGAACCTTTTCAAAAGTCCTTCTCACACCCATCTGTGAGTTTGTCATCCTTTATAGGCTTTCATCTTCAACCTTGTAGCAAAGGTTAAGATCTTCATCACTCTAGGTGATCTTCAAGCTCCTCATGTATGTGTTATCCCATGGGTGCCTTCTGAGCTCGTACAAGGCATTCTTTCCTTCTTTGAAAGTATCGTCATATTATTCTTCATCTTGGATTATTTCTCGTGCCCAAGGTTGTCTTCATGTCTTCGAGGTGGATCTATCGTTCTCTTAATATTCTTCTAAAGCTCTTTCTTTCGTTATGGTGTCTTTGACCCAAGAAGCTTCAGGTTCCTCTTCATGTATGCTTATTGGAGTGAATCTTGAACTGTCGTTACTTGTTCTTCGGAACAAGTCTCATCCTTCATTTCTTGTAGGTGATTGTACGCGATCTTTCCTACAAGTCAAATGCACTGGTCATATGGTTAGAAACATTTCATAAGGCATATTCATAATGGCAAATTCTTATGCATAATGATATAATCATGCAACTATTTTAGCCAATACAACATTCATCCATATCTCACATAACTTTCTAGATGCCTTCCATCTCTACCATGACACAATTGAGACTGTGCACTAATCCAATATATCAGCAAAGAGGTTTCATTGTAGATAAGTAGAAATGGAGAGTTGTATATCACCATGGGCTACTTACCCATCACATGCATATTAATAGTATATTGTCATTCTATCATGCCTATTTCACAACTAAGCAATGTCATATAAACAACTAGATATATAGGAAAAGACAATTCAAATACTTATCTTTATTTGTTTCGTGGATAGACTCCTTGAGCCTTCAGCTTCATCATCTTCTTCATTCATAACATCATCATTTCTTATCCAAATGCTAAGATGGATAAGAGGTTCTTCAAGAATCGAGTCCTTCATATTCCTCATCGCTTGAGGGATCTTCTTTAAATCGTGAGAGCTTGATCTTCAATTGCTCCCATCTTCTCTTCTCTTATTATGAGTCGAGCTTCTTCTTGTGTGCACTCGTCCCAAAGTCTGCTAAAGGTAATCACTTTTTTCTGGCACACATTCCTCGAATGAAAGAATCCCATGATCCTGGGAGGCCATTCAAGGTGGTTATAACAATATGTTATTCTTCTTTGATTGCTTCATCATAGCATCGAACACTTCCTTTTGGTGTCTTCAAGGATGACACATGAGGGCTGAGATGATCTTTAATAGAATCTACAATGATTCTCTTGGCTCTAGCCTTAGCCTCATCTCCCTCTGGCTCTTAGAACTTCCTTACTGAAATACTGATCTAGGTCAATTTATTTAAGGATCACGGAGTTCCTATACTTCCATACTTTGAATTGTCAGCTTCACCAAGCTTGTCATCAAGCTGGTGTGATTTGTCATTTTGAAATGAGAACCTCAAATGTAAATAGAAAAGGATTAGATCTTTAGGATGCCCTAGTTTTCTTCAATTTCTTCTGCAGAATTGTCTAATATTGTTTATGCGCTATCTCTGGAAGTACTGCTCCTCTGTGTTTGAAACTTTGCACTGAGGTAGCCTCATCTATCCTCTTTCCAACACCGCAAGTTTGAGCAGAATCGGTTTCACCAATTGGGATTTATGAGAGTTTTCCCAAGGTGACTTATTTCAGGACTATTCAGCATAGCGAACTTGTACAGACTGCCACGTGTCATTGTTTCACCTTCGGGATCTGAAACTTTTACCACAGAAAGTGCAGTCTGTGCCCTATCTATAACTTCTTGCGAAATTTCATTTGGACCTTCATAGCCCGAGATATAGCAATTATCCCAAGGTGTCATGTTTAGGGATGAATCCTAGGAGAGGCTGGAACACTGATTTGGAGGAATCATATATCCCAGAATAGCGAATCTGAGTCTAAAACTTTTACACATGGTACATAAGGAATTTATCTTCGGCCTGTAAAAGTTTCGGCTCCTGAGCCTTCTCCAATCTCGAAATATAGCGAATGTAGCAAAACTACTAGTTTTAGTATTTTTGGGTTTTTCAGGCATGAAACCCTAATTTCCATTAGCTGCCATTACAGCTGTATTTCAGCTATACAGTGAAACTTCTCTGATTCATCTTTTAATGAGAACCTCAAATGGAAATATAAGAGATTTAGATCTTACCAATTTGAGATTCCTGAACTGGATCTGAAGCTGATCTTTTGCAGTGTTGATTTTCTGGTCCGAGGTCAAATTAGGGTTTGACTTTCCCGGAGTTTTACCCAACCAAAAACTTTGATCTTGGTCTTTAAATTTCGATTTTGAGGAGGAGAGCAATCCTATGCTGGGCTCACTCAAAAATTCCTCTTCTGTGATAAACCCTAATTTCTCGTAGAAGTGACAGGTCAAAAATTGAAAATGCCCAAAATCAAATTCTGCTTCGACAGAAAGATGTGCCCTTCAGTGGAGAGTTAGCCTAGCCTCTTTTTGTTGATGATCTGTGAAGAGGGACCCAAAAAATAAGAAGCCCTAGCTTCTGCAGCTGCACAGTGTCTTCTTCCCATGTTAGCTCTGATACCATGTGAGATTTTTATCATTTAATCAATATGATCTAGGATCCTATCTGAGAGAATAACATGCACAACAATAATCACAAGAGACAGGAGACAAAGAGTTTTCCTCGGGGAAAGCATAAAGGAGAAAACCCTGCAACTTCCTCAGAGATAGAATGAGCACCAATAGCAAAAGTAAAACCCAAAAACACAAAGATGATCTCCGACAGGTGCTCTCTCTCTCTCACTTATGCGAGCTCCTTCTCTCTCACTCATGCGCTACAGTTGAGTGAGTGTGTGTTTCAAATAGAGAGTCTCACTCTCTATTTATACTAGTTTTCCACTTGACAATTACTCTACAGGGTCGACCTCACTAGGAGAGTCTAATAACCCTAATACCTGTCAACTGTGGGGACTATTGCCCCGACTTACAATGGAGAGTTAACCTCAATGACTTTACGTGATTTTATTATATTAATGACTCTCCTAATTGGACGAACAAATATCTCTGTCGAGGTACAATGAAATACAATATAAAATATACAAGTGAATACATTCTGAAGTTACAAATACATCAACAACTGCTACTTGCTCATCAGTAGAAATGTATTGCAACTCTACAACTCCTCTCTGAACATAGTCTCTAATGAAGTGATATTTGATCTCAATATGCTTTGACCTGTCATGAAACACTGGATTCTCAGAGAGCCTGATGCAACTCCGATTATCACAATGAACAATATTAGGCCTCAACCTGACCAAATAAGTCTACCATCAACTTACGAAGCCGCAATGCCTCGCAACTAGCCTGACTAGCTGCCATGAATTCAGACTCAGCAGAACTCAAAGCAATGGACTTTCGGTTCCGACTGAACCAAGACACAACTGCCGAGCCCAAACTGAAACAACAACCGGAAGTGCTCTTCCGATCTGAAGCACTTCCTGCCCCAATATGAATCAGTGAAACCAACCAAGCACACTCCATCCGACCTCCTCTAGTCCAAACCATAGTCTACTGTCCCTGGAAGGTATCTCAAAATGTGTTTTGCGGCTGTCCAGTGCACTCCCCTAAGCTCCACCACGAACTGACTAAGAGTGTTCACTGCAAAACTCATATATGGTCTGGTGTTGACCAGATAAATCAACGAACCAATAAGTTGACGATACAAGGTAGGATCCACCAACTCTCCCTCAAAAGCATGAAGCTTCTTCCAGTTGGTGATCATGGGTGTGGACATGGGCCTGCACTCCTCCATCCGAAATCTCTTCAGAATATTTACAGTGTATCTTCCTTGCCCCAAGAAAATATGTCCATCCTTTTGCTGCAACTCCATGCCCAAGTAGTAATGCATCAACCCAAGGCCTGCCATCTCAAACTCTAAAGCAAGATCTTTCTTGCATGCCTCAATCAAGTGCTCTCCTCCTGTAATGAATAAGTCATCAACATATAGCAGAAAAATGAGCAGATCACCTTCAACCACAATGAAGTATAGGTTGAAATCAGCCTCACTCTTCTAAAACCTAATCGAAATCAAATATGAATCAATCCTCGAGTACCAAGCCCGAGGGGCTTACTTCAGACCATGCAAGGCCTTTTTTCAGCCTGCACACATGCGACTCCCTCTCATTATTCACAAATCCCTGTGGCTGCTCCAAATATACCTCCTCCCATAGAAGATCGTTGAGAAAAGCAATCTTCACATCCATTTAATGAATCATCCAACCCATCTCTGAAACAATGGAGATCACTACTCTGATCGAAGAAAATCTAGCAACCAGCACAAAGGTATCATCATAATCAACACCCTCTACCTATGAGAACTCATGCGCTACAAATCAAGCTTTGTACTTCTCGATACAGCCATCTACAGCATGCTTGATTTTATAGAGCCACTTAAAAGTCACAACTGACATCCCTTTCGGTCTCGAAACAATCTCCCACACACCATTCTTCATGATAGAATTGTACTCTTCCATCATGGCATCTCTCCAAACCTGATGTGTGGATGCCTTCTCATAAGTAGCAGGCTCGGATTCATGCAAGTTGGTCACTTGTGCCATGTAACTAGAAAATCTCTCTGCTGCCCCGCTCTCTCTGACCTCCCTCCTAGGTGGCCCCACAAACTCCTCCGCTTCCTTCACAAGCTCCTTCAGCCAACTTGGCTTTCTCTTCTTGGAAGTAGCATCCTGTGGCAGACCCTCCTCTACATCCTCATCCGACGACTATCTCCCTAAAGAAGTACATGTGGTCTGATATACTGTACCTGGTGAACCTGAACCATGAGTGTCCGAATCACATGAAGGTGAAACCTGTGATCCGTGAACCTATCCATGTACCAGAAGTCCCTGTAGACTGTCCATGAAACTGATGAACCTGTAACCTGTAACCCAGTCACTCTTGAGACCTGTGACCCTGTGCCCTAACTCACGAAACTCTAAGATGTTGTCACTTGTGGAGTAGTAACCTGATGTTGCTCCTTATCTGACTCCCGAGACTTTATAAAGGCTCACTCCTCAAATCTCACCTCCCTCCTCACCACAACTTTCCTCCGTGTAGGAAGGTATATGCGGAAAGCCTTTGAAGTCTCGTCATAGCCAATAAAAATACCCCTCTCCAGTAGCCTCCAACTTTGTCCTCTTCTCAGAAGGGACATAAGAATATGTAAGGCATCCAAACATGCAGAAGTGGCTTATATCAGGCTTCTTCCTAGTGAACATCTCCTTAGGAGATTTGCACCCCAAGGCACAGTGCAAACTCTCATTTTGAACCAAAACATTTGTGCTACAAACCTCATCCCATAGAAAGAAAGGAAGACTCTGATCATACAACATGGCTCCAGCTGCACCCACTACGGCATGGTTCTTCCTTTCAGCCACTCCATTCTATTGTGGAGTGTAAGGAACTATCAACTACCTCCTAATGCCCTCTTGTCTACAAAACTCATCAAATGCATTGGAGGTATACTCACCCCCTTTATCCAATCTAAGCAACTTAATCTTCTTTCCTTTCTGGTTCTCCATAAGAGCTTTGAACTCTTGGAACCGAAGCAAGACCTCCTTTGACTTCCTGCTTCTTAGAAAGTAGATCTAGGTCTTCCTGCAATAAGCATCAACGAACGTGATGAAGTACTCAAAGCTTGTCAATGAGGCAAAAGACATGGGACCACACAAGTCTGAATGAATTGAATCAAGCACTCCCTCTTATCTATTGTCACTGCTCGGAAAAGCAGTCTTGGTGTACTTTCCCAAAGCACGCCCTCTGCATACACCACTCTGCTCTGTGCTGAAAACTAGCAAATCTGTAGTCATGTCTCTCAACATCCTCAAAGTCGAATGGTGAAGGTGGGCCATCCTCCTGTGCCATAACTCACACAACTCACTATTGCTCTATGTGTGCCAGTACATGATGTGGTTGGAAGAGAAGCTTGTACATTTTCCCGCATCTAACTCCAATCGCATATGAAGCAAATGGTCCCTCTGCTTCAAGAAAGATAAACACTTTTCCATCAAGGACATATACCCCAAAGCCTATGTCCTCAATCGTGGAAACTGAAACAAGATTCTTCTTCAGCCCAGGGACATACAAGACATCCCTCAGTAACATGGGCTCCATGGACTCCCTATCAAAGCAGACTGCCCCACGCCCAACAACTCTCACCACTGTATCATCACGCAACACAACCTCCAACTCCAGTCCTGTCTTTGAAATCTCAGTGAACATGTCTCGAACACCTGTCATATGACTCGAAGCTCCACTGTCAATGTACCATTTGGAGGGAGTAGTGGAAACGCTCAGTGAATGCCCAACGATCATAGAATGCTCAGTCTGGTCCTTAATATCCCTATTGGTGATCGATGATGCTCTCTCTCTACAACCACTAGCAAAGAGATAAAACTCTCTTTTGAATCTAGCAGCATACTCATCAATCTACTGATGTTGTTGTCTGTTGTTTCTTCTTCTTCTTCTTCTTTAGGCATTGTCCAGCATAATGCCCAAACTTCTGACAAGCAAAACATTTCAGTTTGCTCATGTCCTTCTCGCAATCCTGCTGCTTGGTTCCACCCTTAGAACCCTTCTTGAACTTCTTCTTACCCTTTGCTGCTAATGCCACATTCTTTTCATCTTCCTTACTGTGACATGTACTCCCCTGTACATACCCTCTCCTGGTCTCCTCCTAGATGAAATTGTCCCCTAGACGATCCCATGAAGGCATGTGCTCACAAACAACCACTGACTCCACGAATACAACCCATGGCTTAGTCGGGCCATTCAAGGATGTACATACCAACTCGGTACCCTGTATCACCTCCCCAACAGCTCCAAGCTCATTAAGAACCTTTGCAATCCCAACCACTGACTCCACGAATATAGCCCATGGATTAGTCACGCCATTCAAGGATGTACATACCAACTCGGCATCTTGTATCAACTCCCCAACAACTCCAAGTTCATCAAGAACCTGTGTGATCTCGGTGAGGTAAGCGGTCATCTTCTCACCCTTGTTCATCTTAATACTCTTTAACTTCTCCCTTAACAAAAAAATTTCGGTTTTCATTGGAACTATGGTAAAGGTTAGTCAAAGCAGTCCACATCTTATGAGCATGGTCTTTACCTGATACATGTGGAATCACATGGTCTTTTATTGCATCAAGAAGCATTATTTCAGCCTTTATTCTTTCTTGTCAAATATGGCTTATTGGTTGCATCTGTCAGAACCGTCACTGGATTGGTTGTAGGACTATTTATTATCTCCCATAGTTCATTATCCTGCAGTATCAACACTGTTCTAGCCTTCCATGGGCTAAAATTTACATCCCCATCCAGCCTGTCCTCTATCCTAAGACCGGAAGCCATAATCATAAATGAGTCCAAGAAACCTGTTTCTTCTCAAAACCCTGAATTCCCTTATCTCTCCAAGTCTGAAATTTATTTCTGAGTTTTATTTTCAGCCTTCGACAAAGCTCTAATACCATGAAAAAGTTTGTAACCCCAACCCGATTTCAATTTCAGATCACTGCATATGGTTTAATGCCCAAACCCCAACATGCATGTTCATATAAAAAATTAAAATTTTAACTTGAAAACTTGAAACACGAGATAATCTCAACTTTTGCAAACTCAGAAATTTTCTAGCAAACTAACTTTTTCTTACTAAGAAAAATATTTCAGCCAGCACATGAAATTTTTAGACTCGGAATTTTGACCAAAATGGTCCAAGAAACCTCGAAAGGAAAACCTGTATGTGAGAGAATTTATTATTTCTTTAGGCAATGTACAAATAAAAACCAGCAGTACTTATCTCCCTTCTCGAAACTTGTGCCAATATCTCATTGACAAAACTGTTGTACGGCTGCCTTGAAAATCATGTTGTACGGCCTCACACGTATGGCTATACGGCCTCCTGTTGTACGGGTTATTTCTAGCTGTATTTGCCTCGAAATTCGTGCCCTTCAATTTTGCCTTCTCTCTCTTGGAAAATTTTGCCAAGGTTAACTCTGAAAAATTCAAGGGTTTCTCTTCTCCTCTTTTCTTCTGTCTTGCTCTCCAAAAATTCTCTCTTTGGAATGTGAACAATGAATTCTTGCATGCTTTTTCCAAGCCCTTTTTATTGAGTAACTACCACATTCAAATTCAATGGCCAAGATTAAAAGAACTTTAGATGAGATCCAGGGCCAAGATCAAATCTCACTTTTCTCATTAAAAAGCATTTAATAACTTTTTAAATATTAAATGTGAGACATTAATTGCACACCCACCTTTTTAATCTCATAAAAGTCACAAATCAACTTTATAACACAACATTAATTTATAAGTTACTTTATCATTATAAAGTCAAACTCTCTTTATAAACATAAGCTAGGGACAACATTTAAAGTGTCCTTGTCCACCCCAAGCACAAATGAACTAACAAACACTTCCTTGGTAAAATTTCAACAGTGGACCGGTTTGCAGATCAAAGCACACAACGGAAACAAAGTGAACACCCACATAAAGAACAACACACAAGAAATGCCAAGGATTATGGCCTCGATTACTCTGGAAATGAAGAATTACATAGACAAATATGCTCAAAGTCGATGCTTTGTTGCTCGGTTCAAGCAACTGTTATACAATATTCACAGTTACGTCTAAGACTCGGGGACAGCAGCCATAACAAAATCATCCATTCTCTATCTGTAAATCTCCTATTTACCGCCTTCCTGGTTCGGTCAAATCTTCTAGAAGTTACTCGAGAATTAGAAGCAGTTTGTATCTTCCTCATATATCACCTGCAACTGCTTCGGCTCCTTGCGCCACCTGGCCTACTTCAACTACCATTGTGTTTGCTCATTTATTTCTACAACTACCTCTGCTATGGCGTTGTTACTGTTAAACTCGTCGGTTGTTAATCCATCAATCGTTGGTCGACTGCTTTGTCAACTCCAACCATTTTTCTTCGACACTTACTTGTCGATTGAACCCTTTTGACTTACCCTTACCTCGACTTATTCCTCTTTCAATCAGCCATTCAACTTTCTTATCTTCGACTATAGTTGTCAAGGTTTGGGATGCCCCTGCATCAATATTCCTGATTGTAAAAAAATACAATTTAATCCACCTTCAGCAACCAATTCAGAGCCTAGAATTGTACTTACCTTTAACTGCATTGAAAACTAAAAATAACCTTGCTCTAATAGGTCAGAATTGGATAGAGTACAAGATGAATGAAAAGTAAAGGAAGAAACTTAAAAGAATGAATAAAAGTTGAAACTATTGCAATAATAACTGCAAAACAGAAAGACAATAAACTAGCAAAATGGACTCTAGTTTTCATAAGCAACTAATGCATGAAAAAAAGAAATGGGATATACTCACAATTCTAGTGTTCCTCCTGAGTGAGTATGTTTCAGAGCCTCATTGTAGTCTTGTTCATGCACGTAGATGGTTCCCGCAATAAGCTTCAAAACAGGATTGTTACTTATGACAGTATCACTGAGCCATTCTTTCAGGCTGGAAAGTGCAGTTTCCTGTATTAAAAAGAACATTAATAAATGTAACTTGCAAAATAAAAGGTATGCTGACACCGATACAACAGCATTGTCAATAAATGCAATCTCCACCGTTCATCATTCGACATAAAAAATAATAAGTTTATCGAATATGTGATTCTGAGCGCAATGGTAACCTACTCTGACCAATCTCCCTGTAAAACCCATCTTCCCACAACAATGTTCAAACACTTGGAACCCATGGACAAACTTTTAAGTTTCCAAATCAAAGTTTATCGAATATGTCATAATATAAGCACAATGATAACCTATTCTCACCAATATGCCTGTAGAACCTATCTTCCCACAATAATGTTAAAACACTTGAACCCATGGACCAAATTCAATTTTCAAATTGTGCATTTCTCACATTCTTATCACAGGAAAATACATTTGCTTTGGCCTGCAGCATGAATCATGAGTTTTGTCAAAAAAGCTTAAAAGGAATCTCTAGACGAATCGTGATTACTCCAAGCTGGATAGCTTGATCAGTCCAACTCTGTCCTTCTGGAAAAAAAATGGCATAAACTAGCAACCACCAATATCATTAACTCCAAATTTGAACCCAAGATCCAGTAAACCATAAAAGAAAGAACAGTTGACAAATGAACATTCTAACAAACAAACTAGTGATATTATCAAATCCAAACGTATCTTACAAGTACATGGAAAATGAAAGCTATTATTAGACAGTCAAATCTACAACAAGAGAACTATTATTATCAAATCTAAGTACACACCCAAGATTTGACTAAACTTCAAATTCAATCTGAGATTATTTTAAAAATAAAATGAAGCTAATAATAGTAATCATAAATACAAATCACAGTTACTAGACTCAATTCAGAGAAAGACTCAGAAAGGCAAAAAAGGAAGAGTGGACTCAAACTCTGAAAAAATTTGGGTGTTGACACATGCAATTAAAAAAAATAAAAAAATGCATTACATTTCATAGAACAGTATATTTCTCATTAATATTAAACTTTAAAATGTCCATACAATGTGAATTTTCAATAATAACTAATTTCAAAGGCATAGATAATATACTACATACAACAAAATGCCATGCAATCTGGCCAGTAAAACAAGCAAAATGAGTGATTCCTTCTGTTTTTTTGTCTATCTTTATAAACACATGATTGAGTGACTAGCAAGAATCACAAATCGGACTGGCCAAGTCAATATTACTTGCATCTGAGTTGCAATTCTAAGTTATACTCGTGAATCAAAATTGTCAGTATCTCTCCCTTAGGGCCTGCCCGACTCATAGGAGCTGACACAGCATGTTTCCTTATCAACCCATACACGGGTTAGCTGGCTAAGATCATCATTATTTTTTGATAAAGTAATTTAGGATCATAAACCACATCAAACTCAAAATATCAAAGACTTCGAAAGTTTGATGTTAGTTGAACTTCAAACAATCAAGTTTATTCACCTGAGAAGTAAGTAGTTACCATCTAAAAAACACAAAGGCACCCAAATACTAAGCATTCTTATGAGCAATAATAGGGAGATGGAGTTAAAACGAGGAATTAGAAAAAGATTAAATCTTATGATTTATGAAGCTATTGGTGCTTCGTGTGTGTACATATATAATTTGTCTTTACAAGTTCATACAATGGGATTATGTTGCAGGTCAAATTTACAAAACATACCATGACACTAGAGTCATGCATAGTTAGTAAAAGGTTAACTTTAGGTCACATAAACCCAATTTTTGTATAATGTGAAATTAGAGGAGTGAGCAAATTTAAAAGGATTGAATTTCAAGACACTACTAAAGGCTTAAGAAGCTAAAATAGTTTAAGTTATGGAATTAATCCATTATGTTTTCTTAATTCTTTAATTTTTTTAAATATATTTTAAAAAATTAATATATATTATTGATGCTCCCCACCCAACATTTTCTGCAAATTTGGACAAAGCTTCTAACCATGCCGGAGACTAAATATCCAACATAGCCGCATTCCAGAAACTTGTGCGACAAAGGAAATTATGAAACATAGAGTTACAAACCCATAACAATTAGATTTAACTTTTTTAGATTGCAAAACTTGTGAAAAGGTTTGCACCTCAAGGAATTTGATCTCTCTGCACATGATAGATTTGAAGTTTAAATGAATCTTTTGGTTGATTGCAACAATAAAAAGATATAGGAGTTTCTTAAAAAAAACATTGTTATTTTTTGAAGGATTTTTGGGCTCCAAGAAGATTTTCAAATTTTTCTAGTCCTGGTGTTTTTCTTCGGCTCTCATTCAGCCCTTAGATTCCTACTACTGGCTCGTTGCGTCCTGGATTGCCTGAAGTCGTTCAATGGAGGATCGTACAACTCTTTGGAGAATGCAGGACAATGCTTTGCTACTGATGTCGGCTTGACCTTTCGTCTTTGAATCACTTGCTCTGAAGATTGCAAGATCGGGATCTATTGTTGCCTGGATCGTTGTGCATCTTCTGATTGGAATTTGATCAGGAACAGAGAAATTTGGCTCCTAAGATCGGGATCAGAGAAAATTGGCTCCAAGAAGATTCTCCTGTAGTGTGGAGGATCTGTTCTTTTGTGCCTTTGGCAAGTTCATGGCTCTCTCAAAGTCCTTGGCTTGCTTCTCTATTGCTTATTTCTTTGCTTTTGGTTCGATTTTTGGGAGTCTTTTTGCAGCTTCTGTAGGTTTGTGATCCTTGATCATCTGCCTCTCGCTCCAAGAAGATTTGGTGTGCTCTGTCTTCAGGTCGCTATCTATTTCAAGGTCTCTTGCTCCAAGAAGATCGTAGTTCCTCTCTATGGTGGCTTGCCCTCTATCATGCATGTTGGAGGGGATGTTCCTCCTCCTCTTCCTCCTGAATTGGACGCATTTAAAAGATTGGTTGCTTCATGTGGCAAGAGGAAAGGGGGTCCATCACAGAGATTTGTGAAGAAGGTTGACATCCCCTCTGTTGAACTGCCCACTTACAGGATCTGTCGATCAGCCCTCAATCTTGCTGAGCATGGGCTCATCGAGAAATTCACTAGTCTCTGGCCTTCTCCTAAGGCCATCGATAGTTGGGTTCAGAGAAATTGGAAGCCTTTAGTAACTGAAGGCATCCGAAGTCACTTCATTGGCAGAGGTTATTTCGTCTTTGTCTTTGATTCAGTCGAAGACCGTGATCTCATTTTTCGAAATGGACCATACTTCATGGGCCCTCAGGGTCTTAATCTGAACAAATGGACTCCTGATTTCGACCCTACCCAGGATGTTCCATCTGCAATCCCTGTCTATGTAAGGCTCCCTCACTTACCTTTACATTGTTGGAACTCAAATTCTCTGAAAGCCATTGGGAACAAGCTTGGAAATTACATTGACAGGGCAGAAAGGAAAGACCAACATTCATGTGCAAGAATCTGCATTGAAGTCGACTTGGAGATTGGATTGCCAAAGGCGATCAAGCTTACAGTAGCTGATTGGTCTTACATTCAAGAATTGGACTATGAGCAAATTCCTTTTAAGTGTCGATTTTGTCATGGTTATGGCCATTTTGCTCGTAACTACAAGAAAGAATCTGAAGAGAAACTTCAAAATGAGAAGGATAACTTGCAGGTAAGCTATTAGGGGGTTTTGTAAAAGGCAAGCACTTAGTCGATAATGTTATCCAAGTCCAAGAAGCACTCCATTCAAGTTTCCAAGGGAAAGAGAAAGGAGTGTTAATTAAGCTGGACATGAAAAATGCCTTTGACCGCGTAAAGCTTCCCTTCCTCTATGAAGTTCTTCTTTCTTTTGGATTTAGCTCTGAGTTTGTGAATTTGATCAAAGCTTGTACAGATACGCCCTGAATTGCGCCTCTTGTCAATGGTAAACCTACAGAATGTTTCCAAGCCACTGGAGGTCTTTGCCAAGGATGCTCGATGTCACCCTTTCTATACGTCTTGATGGAAGAAACTCTTAGCATAAAACTTTTAGCTGAAATGGAAGCTGGTTACATCTCGGTCATTATGATTGCCAGGGGAGTGGACCCAATAAACCATGCTCTCTTCGTGGATGACTCTCTTCTTCTAGGAGGGGCCTCGTTGAAGATTGCCAGGGCCTTCAATGAAATTCTTCAAAATTTTGTCTAATTTCAGGAGCCTTGATCAACAATAAAAAAAGTGCAGCCTATGGTTGGAATGTAGAGCATCCTGTCATTCTTTGAATAGCAAACTTCTTTGGCTTCCCTGACTTTGACAAGTGGGAGAAGATAAAGTATTTGGGGCTGCCTTTAACTCTTGGCCCAACCCGTCCTTCTCTCTGGCTCGAAGTGCTTGCCAAGATGAAAGCTAAAATAATTTCCTGGGGTGGTCAATGGTTAACTAAGGCTAGAAATTTGATTTTAATCAAGTCAGTTCTATCAGCTCTTCCTATCTTTCAATCTTCATTGTTGCTTGCCCCCAAGTCTATCTCGACTCAGATTTCTAAACTTTTGCGTGATTTTCTCTAGAATGGCGGTAAAGGAAGTCATAATAAGATGCATTTGGCAAGATGGGAAATTCTTAAAAAACCTTTATCAAAAGGTGGATTACAAATTCGTGACCCCTTTCTGGCTAATCTGGCGTTGGGCGGTAAACTTATTTGGCAGCTCTTTGTGGACAAATACCATCCTGTCAGTAAGATTTTCAGGATGAAATATCTCGAAGGTGGCTCTTTGAGAAATATAACATCGTCTAATAGACCCTTAGGTACAACTATCTGGAATTCTTGTAGAAGAGGTATTGACAAATTTAATCAACAACTTTATAGAATCCCTGGCAATGGGAAGAAGGTCCTCCTCTGGGAGGACAAAATCTCAGGAAATACTGCTCTTTCCTCTGTCATTTCGTTAGTAGAGATTATGGACTGATCAACTAACAAAAAACTGCTCCACTTGGCTGACATCTGTTCTTAGGACAGCGTTGGTAACTGGGTGGGTTGGTCTTTTCCCGACCTTCCTTACCGTCTTGTCTCCCAAAAAAATATGTTGCTCTCCTCTTTGTATGGTCTTGCTCCAGCTCATAGCTCCTATAAAGACAACTGGGGTTGGGGCAACACTGGTTTTTACTCAACTGCAAAAGGCTTCTTCGAACTTCAAGCTTCACACTCTTCAAGTCTCCCCACGGCGATTTGGAAAACAGTTTGGTCATCGCACTGTCTCCCCAAGGTAAAAAGAAATCATGGTTGCTCTTGCACAACAAGGTGCTGACTGGCGATAATCTCCTAAAACATGGATTTAATGGTCTTTTTAGGTGTTGTTTTTGCAAATCAGACTTTGAATTGGTTGATCGTATCTTTATTAGCTGTGAATATTCTAAACGGGTGTGGGAGTTGGTGCTCCATGGTACTAGATTCCCTGTTCTTGTGTCAAGCTTCTGTTAAAGATTTATACCTCTCCTAGAATGAACGGCGTCCCCAAAATAATGGTAATGATGTTGTCTGGCACAAGATATGGCATTCGATTCCGAAGTTTATTTTGGTGGAAACTGTGGCTTTCCAGAAATAATTGCAATTTCAATAATCAGTCACTGAACCCGCAGATCGTGGCCTTTAAATCTAAAATGTTAATTGTTGAATCAGCTGGCAACGCGTTATCCTCTTCTCCCCTGGCTGTTGCGTTCTCAACGTGGTTAAGCTCCAGTTCTATTAGAATGAGAAAGGTGATTTGTATCAAACTTGTCAGTGCTATCCCCTGGCGTTTTCGTGGGTCTTTGGACGAATTAAAATCATTATGGATGAATTCTTCTTCAGTGGCAATTTTTTTTGATGGTGCATCCAAGGGAAATCCTGGATTCTCAAGTGATGGGGCTTTGTTTCATCTCCGAATAGATTGACTGAATTCAAATTTAGCTAGGGACTTGGAATCATGTCAAATAACCAGGCTGAAAGTTATAGTCTCCTCATGGCGATTCATATTGCTAAGGATAATGGATACAAGTCAATCCAAATCTTCGGCGACTCTGAGATGTTGATTAAAGCATTAAATTCAGCTGATTGCTTCAATAATTCTGCCTTGAATAAATCCCTACAGAGAATTTGGAATTCATTGAAAGGATTTGACATAGTCGCTTCTTTCCACATCCTTTGGAATCTTAACAATCTTGCAAATGCCTTGGCCAACAAAGCATGCCTGATGTCTCATGGCTTCCTTCGTATCAACAGAGAATCCAGCTATCTACATCCAATTCCTTGATCGTGTTTCATTAATCTGTAATACGTCCTATTGGGAGACTCTCTCCTAATCTGTATGAATTTGTACAGTCGCTGGTCCTTTCGAAGTATTTCTTTCCGATTGTGTAATTTGGTTGATTGGCAATTGTCATTCCAGACCGTTGTTTTTTCATAAAAATAAATAAAAATATACCCGTTTGAGTTTAAAAAAACAATAAATAGATATTAAAGTTCACGGAACACATAGAAACAAACACAAACACAAAATGAGGACTTATTTCAACATAGAAACAGACACAAACACAAAATGAGGACTTATTTCCACATAGAAACAGATACATCCTGACCTATTTATTTCCAAAAAAATATAACGAACCCACTATGTTCGCTTAGCTCAACTGAAGTTTGCAAAAAGAGAACTTTTATCCGAAAGATCGGCTAATTTTTTAAAGATATGAAACTAGCATTTACTATATTTACAAAGGTTTACTTACATTTACTATATTTACAAAGGTTTAAAGGTTACCATTTGCTGAGTTAGCCAAACTTTACTTAAATTTGCCCAACGTGAAAATTTCTCTGAATGATCGACCATGTTTTTCAAGATTTAATGCCAAATTTCACCCTGCGTCAAGTGATCTCACATACTAATAGTGTAACACAATTTGTTCTTAAGCGTTTCACTAACTGCCTAATTGTAATTGGATTAAGGAGCCCATTACAAAGTTCACAGAGATTTAGGTTTTTCCAAAGATAAGAGAAGCGGATAAAACCTTGTATTCAGGTCCAGCCAAGTACATCGCCAAAAGCTTCACAGCTTGCAGAGGCGTTGGTGCCGAGTCATTTATCTCGGTAATAACGAGCTTCACATGCACAGAAAACATCAGTTCCGGTGCAGAGTATAGTCAATAGAATCACAAAAGCATAAAACACAATTAAAGATCTGTGAATTGTAAAGCAAATAGTGATCAGTGAATTCTCGCATTACGAAAATAAATATAAAATTAAATGCATACTTGGTAACTGCCGAGGGCAATGTAAGATCTGTAAACGATGCAATCCCTTCGATGGATTCTTCCTCCGATAGGCCATGGACATCGCTCTCGTTAATGGCCGCCTGGTAGGCTCCCAGGCAGAAACTGTTCCGCAGGGAGTATAAAGCATCTGGACCGCTCATTTTCACTCCGTACCGATCGAGAGACACGACTGAACGGATACGAGATCTGCACTACCACGTTTTCTTGGTCCTGGAATGGAATGAAAGTAACCCACTTTCAATTTTTGTTCTCAGAAAACAGAAACCCGCTTTCGATTTTTGTTCTCCAATTTAAAACAAAAAGCTCCTAAAGGAGAAAATACATCTTTATATTGGACAAATGTGACTACTGATATCAATGCCCGTCCAAAGGATAAAGAGAGAACCACTAGATATAATATATGGATCCCTAATCCAAAAGTCTCTACCAAAGTAGATGTATAAGTCAACCTCTACAAGTAAAGGAAAAAAACCTACACATTGATTTATTTTTTTAATTGAAACCCCATGTTTACATATAATTGGTTTAAATGTAGTAGAATCGGCTCCCCAAGCGTGGTTAACAAATGTATTGAATCACCCTTATAAGGCACTTACTCTCATTAGTGAATGGGGTATTTGGTTGCCACGAACAACACAGTTTTCCAAGATAAGATAACAATGTCAAAGTTGGTAGCATCAAAAAGTCTTGGTATAATGTCATTTTTCCCTCAAAGTAGAAGGGAGGCTTCAACTCGAAGCATCAGGGAGGTGGAGCTCAATAAATCCATGCCATGGGCATTCTGGTGCCTCACAAAATGAACAATCTTCGAGTAGTGGGCAATTCTATGCTTGTCAGAATCACATTTCTTTAAGATCTTGTTGGGGTTTGGGGAAGGAACTAATAACTTTGTCGAATTACTTGCTCTCAAAATTCTTCTTCTCTTTGTTGTGTAATGGATGTCAAAACCTTCAGTTTTTTGTGATTCAATGTTGGCTATTAATTGGATTAAGAGATCACAAAGATGTACACATGCATGATTAGTCTCATTGTTGGAAGAGATATATGATATCAAAGGAAATTTTCATTTGTTTTCCTGCATGCATGTTTACAGGGAACATAACAAGACAGTAGATATCATTTATAAAGAGGACCTATAGTTGGCTAAAGGATAGTTTAAGATAGAAGAACACAACAGTGAACAAACCTACTAGTACTACCATCAATCCTTTGTGGAGGGGCCTAGAACTTTGGACTCAAAGCAAGGTACATGAATAATCCATCATTGAGGACATCAATTATTTATCTTTTGTTATATTGGCAGGCTACTCTCGACTTTATTCACATGCACTGAAATGTTTATTTTTGGATATATAGGACAAAATTATGGACCAATATCAACACTTATGGCTGAACTTTTTTGCAATATGATGCAATTCTAAGATTAGATCTTAGAATATATTTTTGAACCCTTATTTGGAATATATGCTTGTTAGGATTAATTAATCTTCCCTTTTGACTGCATAGTCTATTGTCATTTTTTCTAGCTTAGGAGGTCATCATCACTTCACTAGTGCATGGGGGGCATACCTAGGGGCCACCTACCACTCATTGCACCTATTTGCATGATTTTAGGAGCTCCAAGGACCAATCTTCATAATTTAGGAACCCACTCTGAGTGCCACCAGCAGTCTCCAGCAGTTGACTCTAGTAGGTATTCAGTTATGTTCAGTTATGCTATGATTCCCATCAATTAGTTCACTGTCAGTCACCCTAGCATTAGTTTGCATGATTTAGGGAGATTGTGCGCATTTACTCGCCTACCCTCATCAGTCAACTAATTGTAGGATGAATCAGTGATCGGGAGTTGCATTAGTGAGCTCTAGTGGTGATTTTCCCACACTGAGTTAGCACCGAAGTTAGTTTGAGTTGGTGAATTCAAATCTTCCCTAAGGCATTTGAATTCTCCCTATTGTGTGACTATTGTATTACAAAGACATCAATAATTATTCATGTAATGACATTTTGACCATTTTTAGCCTCATGTGTGTGTAATTTCTGCCATGAATCTATTGATCAGTTTACATTAAATTGTTCATTATTCGGTAGCCTTCTTTTTAGATTGCTTTCATTCATGCCTGAGGATCCATGCTTCACTAAAATTAATATGGTACCAAAGCAGGTATTCAAGCCAACTTCAAACCTTGAAAACTTCCATTGATGCACTAAAAGCAATTGGGCTCCCAATAAATCCCGGTATCCTTGCCTTACTCCCTCTAGATTATGTCCAGAGAAGTCTATCTAGGTGTGATGCACCCAGAGAACATGCACATGTCGAAGTGGAGAGTGTTTGAATTGGTTTGATAGCGAATTGAAGTGTTTTGTAATGTTTTTGCAGGTACATTCAAATATTTATTGAAGAATTAGTTGTTTTTGAAGCTGTGAAGTGGAGAATTCAACAGCTTTGACTCTCGTAATCCTCACACCCTTCCATTACCTTGATTGGAGTGCAGATATGCAGATTTTCTTGTGCAACAAGGATATGTATAGGGTCACCATGGGCGTAGAAGTTGAACCCCAATAGTATCTTGTAAAATCAAAGTATCTGAATAAGCTTGATGAAGCTTTTGGCTTCATGTGCATCCACATCTTCAAGGAGAAAATGTTCCATCTTGATGGACTAAAAACTTTGAAAGAAGTATGGGATAAGCTTGAATCCTTATTTGGAAAGCAGGATGAGCTCATAGGCCATATTATGGAGAATGAGCTAGTAGTACTGCAGCCTAGTAACTTCGAAACAATACAGTAGTACTTCACAAAATTCAAATCCCTTGCCATGCAATGCAAGCAGTGTGGGATTGATAAAAAGGATGAGTAATTGGTGTTGTCAATACTAAGCAAACTTGGCCTATAATTCTCAGTGTTCATATATATCTTTCACTCCGGGAGACTATCAACTCCTAATTGCCGAATGTCATCCCCTGATGCCTTCACAAAGTCACTAATCCAAGAACAAGATAACTTGATTCAAATGGGAGCTCTCAAATCCTCCAAGAATCAAGCTCTTTTAGTTGGAGAGGCTAAGAATGTGCAAGCAAAGGGGAAGAGGAGAGGTAAAGAGAAGAAGAACTCTGATTTCAATCCTAAGGAGAAGCAAAATCCTTCAGAAGGAGCCTCTAGTTCCAAGAAGGACAAGCACAAGCAGTTTGACAAAGCTAAGTGCTCTTATTGCAAGAGAGGATTTCATTCAGAGAACCAGCGTATGAAGAAGACCATCGACCAGATGTCTAAGCTCCTTGAACAGAACAATATTTCCCTTCTTGAAGGTGCAAAGAAGTTTGATGTTGGAAACAAGACTGATGAACATGAGAGGAGCCATGCTTTGAAAGCAGGCTTCACTCAGTCAAAGGCCCATCTCATTGATTCTGGAGCCTCCAACCACATGGTTGCCTCCAAAGAATCATTCACTTCTATGGATCTCTCTAGAGGACTAAGCATCCATATGGGAGATGACTCACAAATCCCAACTGTC
Organism: Pseudotsuga menziesii; assembly: GCA_001517045.1. Classification (NCBI taxonomy): domain Eukaryota; kingdom Viridiplantae; phylum Streptophyta; class Pinopsida; order Pinales; family Pinaceae; genus Pseudotsuga; species Pseudotsuga menziesii. The sequence continues at coordinate 134,008 of LPNX011013855.1, read as the reverse complement.
AGGAAAGTTTCATTAAAATTGAGCATGGAGAGTTCCAAAATGTGCTCTATGTTCCCTCCCTGGTAGCAAACGTGTTGTCTATATACCAGGTGACGCATACTGGCTCTCCCAAGAGAGTCACATTTGATCCTAACACAGTGGAGATCTCAGAATTCTCTACTAGGAATCTGATAGGGAAAGGAGTTGCTAATCATGCCTTCAAAGCATATGAGCTTTCTCACTTTCTTCATAATTCATATACGAGTGCGTTATTGACTCATGCCAATAACACAAGCAAGATGTGGCATGAAATATTTGGCCACCTGAACTTCAAGTACCTCCAGTAGCTACACAATGAAAATATGGTTGAGGGATTGCTGCTCATCAAATCTTCTAAAGGAGTGTGCATTAGTTTCTTGGTAGGGAAGCATCCAAAGAAAAGGAATGAGGCTGGGAAGGCAAGAAGAGTTGCCTCCACACTAGATTTAATTCACAATGATGTCTCTGAACTGATTCCTGCAATAGATATCAATGGATCCAGATACTTTATGACCTTCTATGAAAATCTAATTCACGGCAAGATCTAAGAGCTAAGAGAATCCTCACAACTAAATAGTTTCACAAAGTATGCAGAAAAAAGTTTAAAAGAGAAAAATTAACACATAGAGATGGTGCCAATAACTCAAGTTTCTATTATTGTACAACTTGTAAATATGTATGGAACATGTTTATAATACAATGGTAGAAAATTGTTAGTCTTAGGAGGCAAATTGGTGGCATACATGTGGTAGGCTTAGATTAGAGCTGAAACCCCCTAGGTTGACAAATGAGCTCCCAAACCCCCTCAAACAGTCACGAATGGCCATGTGAACATGAGTAAAGCATGTTGGATCATAAATAAGGGTAATATAGGCATGTTGGAGTGCATGGGTGGGTGGGAGCGGCTCTAGGCAACATTTAATGGTCCAAAAGAGCCAAAAACACTCAATTACAATGCATGGGCACCTCTGGTCAAACCAGTTCCCTATTTGAAGGAGTGGGAGGGCCCCAATGGTTGAAATGTCATTAATGAGGGGGCATGAGTATCTTGAATGATAAAATGTGGGCGCTTGGGTGCATCAATGAGTCCAAACCCACAAATACCTTGCTAGACCAACATAACCAAGGTTTAGACCATATAACATAAGTGGAAAGCAAATGAAAGTGTGTCCTAGGTGGTATGTGACCATGGTACTAGGTGCTATGATGGTCTAACACCCCCCTTAATCCTAAATTAGTGTAACCACAACAAAAATTGAGGCCTTGGCAACTAAGGCTCAGGTCACCTCTTACAAAAAGATTATTTGTCCATGTAAAAATGAGGAAAGAGGCAAAACCTCATGGGGAAAATCCTCCCTCGAGAGTGGACATGGAACATAGATGATCAAAATGTCTTCAACAATTCTTCTTCTTCACTTGAATGAGCTAAATGAACAACTTATTGGTGAAAATGTTGTGGATGCCAAGATCATGCATCAATTTGTTGTAGACAAAGAACATGTGGAGAGGACACTTGAAGGTCATCATTTGATGATGGAGGAGCATCATAAGAGTGATTTTTGCTGCAAGAATACTCTGATCCAGAAGCATAATTAATAATGGAAAAGATATATCTGCAAACTCCTTCCCAAAGAACATCAAAAGACTCAACAAAATCATCTTCTTGTGTAGCTATCATATCATGAATTAAACCATGAATCTTCTTCCCGATTTGATAAAGAACCTTCATAAATCTGTAACAAACCTCGTGAGGCTCTAAAATATTAGAATAAAAGTCATATAGTGCAAAAAATATCAGAGGTATAGTGTCTCCATGAGCGAATGGGTCCATAGTGGGAAAAGAGTTGGTAACTAGACCACACTGATAGTTGAGCAAACTTTGATGGTCTGGAGACTTCAAATTTGAACCATAAGTGGTGAGGTTATGTCCAAACATGTGGAACAAAAATCCCATGAAGGCCAATGACATGGTTTTCCAACCAATGAATGGTATGCAAGACATAATAACAACATAGACAAGTGATGCAATATTGGAAACAATGCAATTGTGAGATTTTCCAACTAGAGAACTTGGGGGTTGTAGGGTCTTTTGGGCATCAAATGATTGGGGAAATGAGTTTAAGTCTGTCATAACCTATATATCATCTTTCATATTACCTTTAGAATCAGAATAGGAAGGATCTGAATGGAGTGGGAGAGAGCTTTCAGAAGACAAGTCGGAAACTAGTGAAAAATGACTAGTATTTGGAGGAAACTTTGGTCAATTATTTGGGCTTTCTTCCAAGGGATGGAGGTTTAAGAATATTATATATCAAACTACAATTAGAAACAAAAATATCAAAAATAGATACATGAGAGAGAGGGTTGACCCTAACACCTAAAGCTTACAAGCGCTTACCATCTTCTTGTTCCAAAGAGAGCTTGCCTTCTTCTCTTCTTGCAAAATTTGGAACATCAACATTATTTTCTTCAAGAAACTTAGTCATGATGTCCAACTTGTTTATGAAACAATATTGTTCATAATGAGAACCTCTGCTATAACCACACTCGGGTTTCTTTCTCTTGCTCTTCATCCTCTTGGCTTTCGAATCCTCATCAGTAGAACTTGAGCTTTCTACATCCGAATGCTTCTTCTCCTTCACTCTTTGCTACTTTGAATCCTTGGCTTTATTCTTTCCTTTGGATTGATTCGAAACACCTGCAATAAGGGCTTTATCTTTGGTGGATTTTATGGTACCCATTTGAACTAACTTGTCTTGTTCCTAAGTCAAAGTCTCCATGAAGTCTGCCAAGGTAGGCATTCTCCAATTTTGGATTGTTAGCTTTCCTGAATGGAATGTCGAGACAAACACATTATACTCAAGCCCTGGATTCAAAAGGATGGGAAATATCAATTGCTCTTCTTTCTTCTCGATGCCACATTATTTCAGCTGGAGTACCAATGATTTAAACTTTGTGAAGAAATATTGAATCGTCTCAAAGTGAGATGAGCTCAATGTGATTTTCGAGTTGGTGTCCTCTCATCTCATCGGTCTTCCCAAATAGTGACTTAAGCTTGAGCCATAATTAATTGGGTGTAGCAAAATTGTCTACATGGAAAATAGTATCCCTCAAAATACTGAGACAAAGCATCTTGAATGCCTCATCCAACCTATTAAAATACTTGGATTTTTTCACAGCAGAGTTGGGCTCGGTCTCAGTCCCCATGGTTACTCTATAGAGGCCTTTCGATCTCAACTGGATCTCCATTTAGACTTTCCATTCAAAATAATTGAATGGGGTAAGCAAGACATGACTCTACTCCATTTCTGCTTGTGCACTGAGTGACAAAGACACTGGAACTACCTACAATGCAAACACTCGAATTTTTTTGGAGGAGGCCCTAGATTGCAGCTCAAACTCTTTGAATTCGACTTGCAGCTCCAAAGAGCTATGATGCCATGTGAAAGAGCTATTTTTATCATTCAAGCTAGCATTATCTTAGGATCTTTATCTGAGAGAATAACAAGCACATCAATCAAACATAAGAGACAATGAACACAATTTTTTTCCTCGAGGAAACCATAAAGGAGAAAACCCCGCAACTTCCTCAGAGATAGAATCAACACCAAAAGCAAAACCCCAAAAACAGTAAGACGATCTCCCGACAGTAGTAGTCTCTCTCTCTCTCTTGTCCCAGCAACTTCTTCTCTCTCAGTTATGCGCTACAACTGAGTGTGAGTGAATGTGTGATAAATAGAGAGGCTCACTCTCTATTTATACTAATTCCCAACTTGACAATAACTCACTAGGGCCGACTTCTCTAGGAGAGTCTAATAACCCTAGGGCCCCACAATTGCGGGGACTTTAACCCTTGATCAATAGGAGGGTTACCCACAGTGACTTTACATGACTTGTTTACATTATTGAATCTCCCGATAGGAACATAGGGGCATGACATGACTCAAATAGATTATAGACACTTCCTGGAATAAACATCGGGGTACAATACATAAGATATACAAGTGAATACATTCCGAAGTTATAAATACATCAACACTCCCTCTTAACTAGGAAGGTATTCTCTCGACACAATTTATCAGCACAAGTCTTCTTCTCTATATCATATGGATTATCTTCATATTCAAGTCATCTTCATCACTCGATCTGGATCATTACTGGATCATCATCACTGGATCTGGATCATCACTGGATCTAGAACGTCACTGGATCATCACTGTTGGATCATCACTAGTCATCATCACAGGTGCTATCTCTCGATTCTTCTTGTCACAGGAAGTTCTACAGAGCCAACCCTTTCTCATGTTGGTTGTAGGCCTAGCCTCCAAGTAGGTCTTCATTTTCTTCAACACTTATATCTGACCCAGTCAGAAACGCCCTCCCAACACTTACATCTGACCATGGGATGAACACATCGACCATGTTAGAAAGGCACGCCCAACACTCACATCTGACCATGGGATGAACACATCAACCATGTCAGAAAGGACCAACACTCACATCTTACCATGGGACGAACACATCAACCATGTCAGAAATGCCCAGCACTTATATCTTACCATGGGATGAACACATCAACCATGTAAGAAGGGCTCATCACTTATATCTTACCATGGGATGAACACATCAACCATGTAAGAAGGGCTCAACACTTATATCTAACCATGGGATGAACGCATCAACCATGTCAGAAGGGCTCTGCACTTATATCTGATAATGTGGAATGAACACATCCCAGAGTCACATCAGAATGGCTCTCAGCACCAGACTGAAATTCTTGGTAACTGACCAGGTGCATCCATTCTCCCAGAGAATGGCCTCTTAGCACTTAAGCTGAGCTTCAGTCCTAGACTGAAATTCTTGGTAACTGACCAGGTGCTTCCATTATCCCGGAGAATGGCCTCTCAACACTTAAGCTGAGCTTCAGTCCCAGACTAAAATTCCTGGTAACTGACCAGGTGCCTCCATTCTCCTAGAGAATGGACTTCAGCACTTATATCTGATCATGTGGGAACACATCCCACAGTCATCTCAGAACGGCTCAACACTTACATCTGACCATGGAAGGAACCAATCCTCTCACCATGTCAGAATGGCTCACGGACTCATCACTTCCCCTTGGAGGGAACCTCGATCCGAAGAACACCAAGCTTCTCCCTGAAGTACTCAAACTTCACTCTGGCCAATGGCTTAGTCAACACATCAGCTATCTGTTCATCCGTCGCAACATACTGGAGCTTCACTGCTCCTCTCTGCACCATATCCCTGATATAGCGATATTTGATCTCCATATGCTTCAACTTGTCATGGATCACCGGGTTCTCAGATAACTTCACACAACTCTGGTTGTCGCAATATATACAAGTAGCATCCAACTAGAGATCAAATAAATTAGACAGTAGCTTCCTCAGCCATACTGCCTCACAACTAGCTAAACAAGTTGCGGCATACTCTGCTTCAGTTGTACTCAGTGCCACGCAAGACTGTTTCCTGCTAAACCAAGAGATCACACCTGATCCCATACTGAAGCGGCACCCTAAAGTGATATTTCTATCGATGGCACTGCCTGCCTAATCTAAATCAACATAACCTTCCAGGTTAATCTTCTGATCAGCCTTATACTTGATCCCATAATCAATTGTACCCTTTAGGTACCTCATAATATGCTTTGCAGCAATCAAGTGAACATGTCTCGGATCTGTCAGGAATTGGCTCAAGTTGTTCACAGCAAAGCAAATATCTGGTATCGTATTCGTCAGGTACATCAAGAACCCAATCATCTGACGATACATCGTGGCATCAACCGACTCGGATGAAGCATCATTCAATAACTTTAGGTCCGATGCCATAGGTGTGGTCATGGCCTTGCAGTCCATCATCCTGAATCTCTTCAGGATCTCTACTGCATACTTCCCTTGTCTGAGGGAGATTCCATCCGCATTCCGCCACACCTCCATGCCTAGAAAATAGTGCATCATACCCAAGTATTTCATTTCAAACTCGGCAGCAAGCTTCCTCTTCGTATCAGCAATCAGCCCATCCATACCTGTTACAAACAGATCATCTACATACACTAGGAGTATCACTGGATTACCATCTTCAACCTTATAGTAAAGATTGGAATTTGCTTTACTTTTGGTAAAGCCCAAACTGGATAGAAAGCTATCAATTCTGTTGTACCATGTCCCGGGTGCCTGTTTCAAACCGTATAGGGATTTCTTCAATTTACACACATGAGTCTCCCTATCATGTGTCTCAAAACCGATTGGTTGCTCCACATACACTTCCTCTTCCACCACACCATTCAAGAAAGCAGTCTTGACATCCATCTGGTGTATCTTCCATTTCATCACTGCAGCCAAAGAAAGTACTGATCTAATGGAAGTGTATCTGGCTATAGGTGCAAAAGTTTCTTCATAATCTATTCCTTCTTTCTGGGAGAAGCCACGAGCCACAAATCTTGCTTTATATTTCTCTATGATGCCATCTGCAGCATGCTTGATCTTGTAGATCCATTTGGAAGTTGCAACAGACTTCCCTTCTGGTCTTGGGACAATATCCCATACATCATTCTTCATGATCGATTGATACTCTTCGATCATAGCATCCTTCCATTCTTTACTCTCTGTCGCTTCTTCATAGTTGGAATGTTCTTTATTGATGAAGTCACATAATAAAGCTACATAACCGGAGCAGGACCTAGTTCTTTTCCTTTTTCTGCTGTTTTCTTCTGGAGCCCCATATCTTTCTGCACCTTGGATAGTTTCTCGTACCCAAGCAGGTTTCCTCTTATGAGGATTCTTCTCTTGAGGTGGATCTATACGTTCTTGAGGTTCTTCTATTTCTTGATCTTCTTCTTGAATTTCTTCGTTCATGGTTGTGTCATGAATTCCGGGTACTTCTGTTTCTTCAGGTTCTTCAGCAGGTCTCTTTCTGGATTTGTTGTAAGCTGAGTCTTCGTCAAATGTTACATCCCTACTAATGTCGATCTTCTTGAATCCTGGGAAGTTTATTCTGTAAGCCTTTGAGCTTTCAGAGTATCCCACAAATATACCCTTCCTTCCTAAAGGATCTAACTTTGTCCTCTTGTCTTTCGGAATGTGTATGTACACTGGGCAACCGAATATTCTGAGATGGCTGACTTCTGGTTTCTTGCCATAAAATACTTCTTCAGGTGTCTTGTTCTCTAGTACTCTGTGTGGAGTACGGTTCTGTACATACATCGTTGTTTTGGCAGCTTCTTCCCATAGATGCATGGGAAGATCATGATCATGAAGCATTGCCCTTGCAGCTTCCATGATCGTTCTATTCTTCCTTTCTGCAACCCCATTCTGTTGTGGATTATATGGAGTGGTTAACTCCCTCTTAATCCCTGAATCTTTGCATAATTCTTTGAATTCATTTGATGTGAATTCTCCGCCATTATCTGATCGAAAGGTCTTTATCTTCTTTTTCTGTGTGGTTCTCGATCAAGGCTTTGAATTCTTTGAACTTGCTGAATACTTCATCTTTGTTCTTTAAGAAGTATATCCATGTCTTCCTAGAAAAATCATCAATAAAAGAAACATGTCCTCCTAAATTGATGCATGCAAGTGCAATCAGTGGCAGTTGGCCTCAATTAGTGTTTCCCACACTTTAGTAACTAGTACATGTGCCACAATTAGGCTAAGTGGACCCATGGTGCTAGTGACTAAAAATAGATTGAAAGGACTCCCGATTCAGACATGACTCCTGATTTAGACATAATGACCAAATTGGACAAGGGAGGATTATAATCCTAACACCACCCCTCAATGCTAACTTGGACAATTTGTGGGCCCTAGTAACTAATACCATAGGTCACCCATTACAACAAGTAAAGTAACTGCTCAACACAAGGAGCTGGGGAAAAAACCACATGGAAAAAAAGCCCCCCCCTCTAACTAAGCAGATAGAATTAGGATTCAAGTTTGAAAAACTTGAAAATGTGTTGCTGCAATCTCTGTGATGTAGCGAAGAAACATGCATGATGTTTTGTGCATAGGTATCGTGGGGCCTGGCATGCAGACTTCTCCATCTTCTCCCAAAGTGATGATGGAAGGAAGGAGGAATGTAGCCTCTTTCTGGATGAAGAGATGTACGATCCACTCTATTCTTCTTAATATAGTGTGACTGAGCCCTTGCCATGTAGCATCTTACAGGGAGTTTGTTGCATCTCTCTGAAAGAGGTAAGATTGCATGACATAGCGCAAGGTTTTTAGTCTTATGAGTGTTAGATGGTGAAAGAGTAAGGAAGATGGAAAGAAGAACGTAATGTAGGAAATGTATATTTAATAAATGTAGAAGATGAATTACATAATAGGTGCCCCGGTAATTTATACAGTAAATGGGGAAGAGAGGTGACTTTTCAAGTCACCTCTCAGTTAATTTACATTAATTAACTAGCTTAATAATTAAATTTGGTTTTTGTTACATTGCATTTCCCTTAAGGAAGCTTTGTCCTCAAAGCTTATTTGACGACAAGGACTACGTGAACTGTCGCAACATCTCTGATGTGGATATCTGTATGGGTTGTTACTGGCAGGTTTTTGTCCCTAGTTCTATTTCGATTATGTGTTCAGTTTTTCTGTTGTTGGGAGTGCCATAGGTAACTCTTGAAACACCTTGCGATGTTTTCGAATTAGCTCTTGTGTCTCTAGTTGTTTGTCCATATCTCCTTCACTTGTTAGAATCTCCATTTCTTGACATTGAGGTATGTACGTTGGTGTATCTTTCCAACGTAGCTTTTCCATCTGATGTGATGTAACCAGTTGTGTTGGAGGTGGTTGGTACCCATATAATTTGTGTGTTTCCCCGAACACATGGAATTCAATAAAATGTTATCGATGATTTGCAGAGTATGTACCCAAGGTTTTTAACCATTGTATTCCTAATACTACATCAATTCCTCCCATTGGTACCGCAAGGAAATATGACTCTAAGTTATATTCTTGCATTTGTAACTTAACCTTGTGACATTTCCCCACATTGCCAATCTTCTTGCCATCTGCTACCATAACCTTCATGTTAGGTATTGGACGAATAAATAGGTTAAATACTTTAGCAAGGTTGACGTTAACAAAGTTATGGGTGCTGCCAGAGTCGATGAGAACTATGACGTTGTTATTTTTTATATGTCCTTTAATCTTCAATGTTTGTGGTTGGGAGATTCCGATAATAGCGGCTAATGAGATTTGTGGGGAGTCATCCTCAATTCTTGGGTGGTAGTCTTGTTGGCTATTCCCATCGTTCTCAACTGGTTCATTGACTTCTAGCTCTGCTTCACAAGCATATAATTTCTTTTGTAAGCATCTGTGCTTAGGATCCCATTTGTCTCCACAGAACTTACCATTTCCTTCTTTTATTCTCTGGGCCTCTAACTGGGCTTTCTTCCTTCCCTAAGTTGAGGCGGTGTATGCCTTGGATTTCCTATGTATCCTGATTGGAGGGGGTTATTTTTGGAGTCGTCTTGGTCGACATTTATATGAACGAATTTGCTTTCAATAATCCTGGCTTTACGTCGTGCTTCTTCCATGGTAGAGATGTTGTGTAACTCTAGTTCGGCATGGATGTGTTGTTTTAGACTGTGTATGCAGGTTTGTAGTCGTTGGTCATCGGATAACTCTGGGACTCGAGTTGACAGCGCTTCCCATTCATAGGTGTACTCATCGACACTGTTTTTTTGTTGTAACCTTGTGATTTTGGTAAAGAAGTATTTTTCTTCAACGCATTGGAATCTTTTGATGAGGTCGCTCCTGAAGCTAACCTAGTTGTAAGAACATATTCTTGCAGTATTCTTCTACCATAAGTACCAGTTGTAAGTGTTGCCTTCTATATGCATGGAGGCATATTTAATTTTCTCGTCATCATAATGGATGTTGTGGATGTCTAGGCATTCTTCGGCTTTGTTAATCCATGCTATGCACTGTCGCTCATCCCCTTCGTATTTGGGTAACTCAACTTCCACTCCTATTTGATGTCCTTATGTATATGAGTTTGAGGATGACATGTTGAATAGAGGGTTTGGCTGCTCCGGTGTTCTGGGAGAGTTTGGTTGCGGGTCATTCGCCATTTGTAATCTGTCCAAGATTGCGGTTAAAACTGCCTGGTTTTTTTTGGTCTTCCTATAGAGTGAGGAAGCTATTGTCTATTCGTGATGTGATTTGTGTCCAATTCGATGTCAAATTGTCATTGGTTTGTTTAATCTTTGCCTGGAGTTCCTCGTAGTTTTTGTTAATCTTCTCATTGATTTGATCGAACTGAGCGTCCATTGATCAGGTGATTACTGGAATCTTTCCGGTGCTGAACATGGATTTATTTTTATTTGCTGTATGATACCAGCCCGCCACGTTTTTTATATTTTATTTTATTTTTATTTTTTTTAAAGAATTTTAATAATAATAGCTTTTATAATATAGTTTTTTTTACTTAATAATATTTTTAATAAATAATAATATTAAAAAATATATTAATATTAAAATTTGTATTATTTGCAAGAGTCACGTGATTGAAGTTTTGAAGCCATTGTGGAATGAAGCGTTTGTGGAGAGGGGAAATAGATTAACAGCGGAAGGGTGGAATGGCCGAGATGGAATGGAAGCAGTGTGAAGCAGTCGGGTGGAGAGCGGGAGAAGGGGGAGGAAGCGGCTGGGTGGAAGGAAGGTGGCGGATAGGGAAGGGAAGTGGGTGAATGGAGTAGGGAGCAGGAAGGAAAGGAAGGCAGCAGTGGAAGCGTTAGCCGATGGGGGTGACGACGTGGATAGAGGGAGTAGGCGAGATGATGAAGGAGGGAGAGCAGCGAAGTGGGAGATGGAAAGATGGATGACAAGAGTGGGAAATGGCAGAGTGGAATGAGCAGGAGGATAGTGTACAGGTGTTCGAGAGGAAGGAATGGATATGCGAAATACGTGTAGGGTGGAAGGAGGGGGGGAATGACGAGCAGGTGGGAGGCATGCGTAGAGAAGGTGCGAGGTGGGGTTTTGGGCGGGTTGATGGAGGAGGTGCAGGGTTGATGAGAAGTCAAGGAGAGCAGTGTGGTTGAGTGGAGAAACGCGGAGGACTAAAGCGACGGTGTGAGGAAAGAAGGATGAAGGGAGATGTGGAGCAGGTAGCATAGGGGGAATGGAGCAGCAAAGGATGGAGATGGCGTGGTGAGGAGAGCAGCGTGAGCGCTAGGAAGGTAAAGAGGAGGTGGGTGTAGCTGAGGTGGTAGTTGGGAGTGGTGGTGGACTGGTGCCGAGAGCCGAGAGGCTCTGATACCAATGAAAGAGTAAGGAAGATGGAAAGAAGAACATAATGTAGGAAATGTATATTTAATAAATGTAGGAGATGAATTACATAATAGGTGCCACGGTAATTTATATAGTAAATGGGGAAGAGATGTGACTTTTCAAGTCACCTCTTAGTTAATTTACATTAATTAACCTAGCTTAATAATTAAATTTGGTTTTTGTTACAGATGGATTTCCAGTCATCTTCCTAGCTTCCAGTTTGGAAGTAGGGACTTGATCTGGATCTGAATCGCCCTGAATCTCAATCTCATAAACTGATACAGATGGATCTGCAATACTAGTGGAAACTGCAAAAGAAGTAGATGGAATGTTTTTACCTCTCCTTGCAAGTGGCTGCTGAGAGTGCACTGGTTCTAAAAATGGCATGAAGTGTGAGAACTCATATGCCTTGGAGGCATGATTTGCAGCACCCTTCGCTATGATGTTCCCAGTAGAGATATAGGTGATCTCCACTGAGTCAGGACCAAATATGACTTGCTTTGGAGAGCCATTATCAGTCATCTAGTATACAGATAACATATTTGCAGCTAAAGAGGGCACATAAAGCACATCTTTGAACTTTCCATGTTCAATCTTGATAGAGCCCTTCCCTTTGGCTTGAATTTTACTGTTATTGCCCATCTAAATACTAGGACCATTAAGAGACTGCAATGAAGAGAATGATTCTCTGGATGCAACCATATGATTGGAAGCTCCAGAATCAATGAGGAAGGCATGCGATGTTGAGCAACTAGCCTTCAGTGCATGGCATGACTCTTCATGTTCTTCAGTTTCTTCTCTATGGTCAGCCTTCCTTGCGCTAGTAGGTACAATAATGTTATGTTTCTTCAGAAGAAGAGCCATCTCATCAATTGTTCTTCTCATACAGGAGATTTCTGGATGAAATCCCCTTCCATTGTAAGAACAAAGTGTCTTTCCTTTGCCATTCTTCTTGCTTCTCTTCGACCCTGAAGGCTCATTTGACTACTCTTTCTCCATATGAGACTCATCCTTTTGCTTCCCTTTATCATTCGCTACCTTAGGTCCTCCTGCAACCAGTGCTTGATCTCTGGAATATTGAATGATCCTCATTTGGATCAACTTGTCATGCTCTTGAGTGAGAGATTCAATGAAGGAGTTTAGAGTAGGAATCCTCCAATTTGGAGTAGTGAGCTTCACTGAATGAAATGTTGATACAAAGATTGAATAGTCTGCACCAAGTTTTGAGAGAATGGCAAGGATGAGTTAATCGTCCTCCTTCTCAACCTTGCACAAATTCAACTAGAACAATAGATTCTTGAATTTGGTGAAGAAGTCATTTAGTGTTTCGAAATTGGCTGGATGAAGAGAAATCAGCTCATTCTCGAGCTGATAGATCCTCATATCATCCTGCTTGTCAAATAAGGAAGCAAGCTTATCCCAAACTTGCTTGGGAGTCTTCAATCCATTGATGTGGAAGAGAAGATCTCGAGAGATTGATAGGCACAAGCATCCATATGCTTCATCAAGCCTATTCCAGTACTTTTCTTTGTCAACATAATGAGTTGGCTCTATCTCTGTCTCCATTGTGAGTCTGAAGAGTCTTTTGGAGCGTAGCTACATCTCCTTGTCCTCCTTCCACTGGTGGTAGTTGAAAGGAGTGAGAAGCTCCATTGGAGGAGCCATTTAGAATGCAAAGAAGAGGACTGAGATGTTGTAGCGAATGCAATGAAGGAGACTGAGCTTCTTGTAGCGAATGCAGTGAAGGAGACTGATAAACCTATAAATCACACAATCAAACAGACAAAATAAGGTCGTCAGTCTGCACTTTTGGAATTTACTTCACACCCAACATAGTTGATCAAGCAAGCTTGATCAACAATTCCTTAACTTGGGATATTAGGTGGTAAATTCTCCGCTTCTGGTGCAGTACTGGAAGGAGCAATTTGGCTAAAAAAAATTGATCCAAGTATGAATCTGTAGAAGGAGAAGAGCCTTGTCCTGCCAAGGCTCTGATACCATATTAAATTGAGCACATAGATTTGTGGACCAACACACAACTCACAAGATAGATCATACAATTTACTCAGCAATTGAAGAATGAAGCAATGCAAAAATGCTTGCAACTGTGAATGCTTTCATTAATCAAAAGTAATTAGATAATTAATTACAATGGAGTACAATGGATAAATAGCCTCATGCAATTCGAATCCATGTGAGGAAATTCGAATTGGTTGGACTCTACTTGACTAAATGGTTAACTAACCTTGTCTAAATCATTATCGAAGTTCATCAGAGTTCAAAATCCAAACTCAGGTGTCTAATTCAGTGTTAACTAGTCTAATTCAATGTTAATTAGTCTAACTGACTGAGGTAGGTGAGTAAATGCGCCTCACATGCATGCAGCCATGCAATCCTAGCGCTAACCGAGTAGAACTGATTGTAGGGAACTAGAACTGAATGTAACTGACTCCTAACTGAGCTTGACTAGTCACCAACTGAACTCAACTAATGGAGGTTGGTATCGGCACTCCCAGTGGCTCCTAATTTGTAGGGATTGATATAAGAGGCTCCTAAACTGATGCACGCAAGTGCAATCGATGGCAGTTGGCCTCAATTAGTGTTCCCCACACTTTAGTAACTGGTACATGTGCCCCAAGAAGAGATCTATATGAGACATCCTGAGGGGTATATTGAAGATTCATCCTTAGTTTACAAACTGAAAAAATCTCTCTATGGGATCAACCCATCCACAAGGGCATGGTGCGCCAAGATGGATGACTTCCTTATGTCACAGAAATTTGAGAGATGTAGATCTGACTACAATATCTATATGCAGCATAAAGGGGGCTTTTTACTATTGATCATTATATATGTGCTTGACTTGCTCATTACTAGTAGCTCTGTTGTTGGATTAAGAGGCATCAAGTTAGCTTTGAGCAAAGCATTTTCCATGACTAATCTAGGACTATTAAGGCATATCATTAGTCTCGAAGTAAATAAAAAATCTTAAGGAATCGTGATTACACAGTCTAGATACATTGGAGACTTTATCAAAAGATTCCAAATGACTGATTGTAAAGCAACACCCTTTCCCTTCTTATGTGGCATCAGGTTGGAAGAAGGTGGTTCCACACCACTGGTTGACAGTGCACTCTATAGATAGCCAATTGGTAGCCTATTACACCTTTCCCATTCAAGGCGATATTTATCCTATGTTGTGAGTGATTCTTCCAGATACATGCAGGAGCCACATGACTTGCATTGGAAAACAATAACGTGCAACTTGCATTATGTGCAAGGTACGAGGGAGTTTGGGATCGACTATTTTGGTGGCGCACAACTAGATCTGATTGGTTTTATTGATTCAAATTGGGTTGGTGATATTCCTATCAGGAAATCTACAATAGGTTTTTGTGTCAATGTTGGGATCTAGACCAATCTGTTGGTCAAGCAAAAAGCAAGCAGTTATTGATCTCTCTTCAACTGAAGCAAAGTATCGGGGGGTTGTGAATGCAACTATTCAGGAAGTTTGGTTGCATGGGATTCTGACAGAGTTTGACATTCACACTTCTCCTTCAGTAGACCTTTATTGTAACAGTCAAAGTACCATCAAGATATCCAGTGATCCAGCTCAGAAGCAACGAACCAAACATATTGAAGTACGCATGCACTACATTCGAGAACTAGTGCATAATAAGGATACCACTCTACATTACCGGCCTATAGAGTAGGATATTGCAGATATATTCACCAAGTCCTTCGCTGAAAAGAGATTTGTCTATCCCAGATCTCTTCTTGGTGTAAAGACTTGATTCATCTAGTGTTCCTGATTTACTGCTTATTTTGAGGGGGGGAGTTTCCCATGAGGTTTTCCTCATTTCCTTGTTTGTTAGAAAATCATTTTTTTATTCATTTAGATTGTATGGGTGATCTTTGGCCTAGTTTTCAGGGCCTAGGTTGTCCAAAGTAAGGATTAAAGGGGGGTGTTATGATTAATTAATACTCTCTTTTTCCCACGTAGTTTATTTGTCTTTTTCCTAACTTAGGAGGCCATCATCACTTCAATAGTGCATAGGGGACACACCTAGGGGCCACCTACCACTCATTGTGCATGTTTTGCATGAGTATAGGAGCTCCAGGGATAAATCCCTATAATTTAGGAACCCACTATGAGTGCAACCAACAGTGTCCAGCAGTTGACTCTAGTAGGTAATCATTTATGTTCAGTCAGTCTACTCTCAATCACCCTAGCACCAATTTGCATAATTTAAGGGAGGTTGGGCATATTTACTCACCTAACCTCATCAGTTAATTGATTGTAGACTTAATCAATGATCTAGAGTTGCATTAGGGAGCTCTAGTGGTGATTTTCCCACACTGAGTTAGCACCAGAGTCAGTTTGAGTTGGTGAATTTGAATCCTCCCTAAGGCATTCAAATTCTCCCTATAGTATGACTATTGTATTATAGAGACATCAATGATTATTCATGTAATGATATTCTAGCCATTTTTTGCCTCTTATGTTTGTAATTTCTGCCATAAATCTATTGACCAATTTACATTTAATTGCTCATTCTTCTGCAACCTTCTTTTCAGATTGCTTTCATTCAGGACTGAGGATCCATGCTTCACTAAAATTAACAATGCTTGGCATATATATGCATAATGTAATTTTATACTCTGGTGGAGAAATAAGATTACAATTTTTTCTGCTAAAAAAATAATTGGTCATGTAATTTTTTGTTGGAAATGTATTCATGCTTCTTTTAATCTACGAAATATGCTCATAAGCAAAAGATTAGTGAGAAAGTTAATGTTTTTTTAATTTTTGATAACTTAAACCTTGAATTAGAGGTATGACTAAAATAATTATTAGTGTTGTCTTAAAGAAGAAAAGATTGCTCTTGACATATGCATCATGATAAATTTAATTGAAACAAAAATGCTCTTGTTGATATGAATATAATGTACAAATACACTGGAAGACAAGGAAACATAAACGTTGAATGATTAGGTGATATGGCATTTAACAACAAAATACCGCTTATGGTTATTCATGTTATACAAGACATTGGAGAAGTTAGGGGTGGGATGTATCCTTGGGCACCTTATTAACTCTCATGTTTAGTCTTTCTAAGGTTTTCTACCCTCCACCTATCCACCTTCTCCTCCCCACCCTCTAGGGTTTTCTAACCTACACTTCTCCACCTTCTCCTCCCCACCCTCTGCTCCTTAAGTCATGTCAAGTAGAATTAAGGCTTCCATATTTATAAGTTGAGAATGGATTTGGAGGTTTCAGGTCGAATGGAGCAGATGAGCTCTAAGGTCATATGGAGAGTTTCCTCAAGCGACTAAAGGATTTGGGGTTTTTGAGGGTATATGGAGGACAAAGCAATGAATTACTCTAATGATCGATATGATATATATCAAGTTTGGAAAATCCAACCAATCATATCCCCCTCTAATCGTGATCGTGAGCAAACCTGGAGATCTCCCTCATGGGGACAAACCCTCTAGGTTTAGAACCACTAGATAGTATTGATAATGCATCCAATGGGTTTAGCTCCAACCAAGCTGGGTGACGTGGGTGCTATCAAATGATTTGTCTCACCAGTCATACCCTAGCTCTATGACCTGGTCACATGTAGAAGAGGATCCACAAATCCACTTAACATTAATTAAATGAGATAATCCTAATGATACTTTAGAGGTGACGAAAGGTATAACCATTAGACTTGGAATTCATTTGGAAAACCTTCCCTCTCATGCCCTATATTTGACATTAGCATATAGTGATGTCTCTTCAAATCCCTTCCCACAGGGAATCAATCTTTTACCCCATGTGATAGGCTCAGATCTACAAGTTTCTTATGGTGGTTTTATCGCTTGAAAATTTATCTCGACCTTTTTTTTTAGCTCAACCCTTGTCCCAAAGATTTCAAATTTTGACCTAAACATCAAGCTCCCCCAACCAAACTGTTGAAGGAAACCTTGTAGGTAATAACCAAAATAATAAAAAGGCAGTGAAAAATGAGGTCAAACCCTTAGAACCTGGTTCTTGGTGATGATGTGATTTTAAACGATATTTAGGATGTGTGTAACAAATATTTAGTTGGGTGTCCCATTGGAGGATGTGTTAGTATCCAAACTCTAAAGTATTGGGTTGCAATAAACTTGCAATTGTCCCTCAATTATCCTCCAAACTGTATGGTCCTAGCTAGCAGTTGGATAGCAATTCAACTATAGGCAAAAAAATATGTTGATACTATTGTCAAACAGACATGGAAGATTATATAGAGACTTGTATTACGATGGACATCATACTTATCATTTTATGTCAAATCAACAAAAGTGAGTCAAGCTTTAGTTTGGATCCACCTACCTAGCTCGCCTCTCATTTTATGGTCTAAGAAAGTTTTCTTAAGGATAGGAAAGTCTGAAGGCGCTTTCTTTGAAGCTAGATTATCCTTAAAAAATTTAGGCATGTACACCATTGTGATAATACTCATCAGGTTAGACCTAAATGACAACCTAGTTGATTCAATAAAATACAGAGTGGTGGCCCAATACACATACACACTTTAAACCATGAACATGTACCAATCTATAGAATGTGTTATTATCCATCATTGTTAGAAATGGATAAAAAATCCCCCTCCCTCTGAATCTCCTCGCTCAAACTCTTTGCATTCCCTAGTCAATTGTCTATCCAAAGTGCTCTTGATCGATTTGAACCATCCTTGTTCCTCGATTAACCATCCTATTGGAACTTTGGCAGCACACTCAGCAAGTTACAACCCTGAAAATACATATGCAAATGTCCCCTTGAGTGTGGAGCAACCCAATCAAATCACAAAAGGATTTGCCTCGTCTCGAGAGCAAGGTATGTTTGAAGGGGCAACTCTCTCCCCTACAGTTTCTCATCCTATTAATTCCATTAAATTTAGTTCATTAGATTGTCCTAAAATGGAACCTCCTCCTTTACCCATCAAGGGGGGCTCATGTAGATTTTTTAAATAGTCTCTATGGGGCTCACTCTCGGCATTCTAAATTCTCCTTCACATGAGCAAAAGGGCACCTTCTTTTAAACCTACATCTTCCTATGACTTGTTAAACCTCAAAGATGACTTTGAGGTGAACCATTCATTTTCTACCAAGAGACCAGTGGGGGATCCAAATAAAATTTGGGACCCCATCCCAAGGGGACTTTTAACATTTCAAGAAGCATGGAAAGAGGATTGGGTGGTATAGAGGAAGCTACCCAAAAATTGGTTCTTGAGGGTCGTAAATCTCTCCTCTCCAAGGCACAACACCAAGCAAGAAATAAAATCATCTCAGGAAAACAACTTTCTTTAGAATGGGCACATAGACTCTAAAATCCTCTAGGCAATGCTCCCTGATGTTTGTTTTGTCTCTAAATTGCAAAGGGATAGCTAGTCCCTGCAAAAAAATTGTCCCTTAAGTGACTAGTAGCAGCTCATAACCCCTATTATAATTCTCAAATAGGAAACTATGACTAAAGGAAGTAGAATTATTAGTGATTTCAAAAATATTTTTTCATGGATGGGACTTCGTCTTTTTAGGATGAATAAATCCCGGTTCATTTATTCTATTGCCAAAAACATTGATTTATATGTTGATGTGGTGGTTGAGTTTCACCTTCCAACCAACCCTTTCGGTTTCCTACGTGACTCTTCATGTTCATATTCTATATACAATATTTACATTAACTATGGAACCATAATCCGAGGATTAGGTTTCCAACATTGCTCCTCTTAATCTGAATATGTCTTTGTGAGTCCGAGCATGGTTCTAAATCTTTCAAACTTTTCTCATCCAAGTGCTTTGGTGAAGATGTCAGTAATTTGCTCAATAGTGGAACAATGCCGTAGATGAACTATCTTGGCCTCTACACAATGTTGAATCAAACGGTACTTTGTGTTGGTGTGCTTAGTTCGATCATGGAATATGGGGTTCTTGGCCAACTTGATTGCATAAATGTTGTTAATCAGTAAGGGAGTGGAATTTTCTTGCTTCTCCTGCAAATATTCAAGTATCTTTCTGAGCCACACAATCTCCTTTATTGCTTCTGCAGCTGCCACATATTCTGCTTATGTTGTCAAATCTGCTGGAATTGACTGTTTGTGTGATCTCCAGGAAATAGTTGTTGATCCAAGACTCATTGTGTATCAATAAGGGGACACCCCTATCTCTTTGTCTCCATTGAAGTCTGAATCAATATACCCAATGAGTTTGAAGTCTTCCACCTTAGTGTACTAGAGTCCAAAATCTTGAGTCCCCTTCTAGTACCTTAAAACTAATTTTGTCGTATACCAATGTCCTTCACAAGGTTTGTACATGTATCTAGGAAGGATGCCAACAACATAAGAAATATTTGGTCTGGTAGTGGTAATGTGGTAGATAAGGCTTCCTACAAGCTATCGGTACTTTATTGCATCCTCAAATTCTTTTCCTTCACTTGATGTGAGATTCAACTTTTGTTCTATTGGAGTTGAGATAGGATTACATTCTATCATGCAAAATATGTTCAACAATTCTCCAACATACTTTTTTTTTCTCTGAGATACGAATATGTACTTAGGATGTTGAGTCACTTCAATTCCTAAGTAATAATGAAGATGTCCCAAATCATTCATTTCAAAAACATTTCTTCAAATCTCTCTTCATGGATGCTATGTAATCTTCATTTTTCTCTGTCATCAAGAGGTCATCTACATATACTATAAGAAATACAATAAATCTTCCAACTTTTTCACAGACAATATGAAATTTAGCTTTAGAAGATGCTCGGTTAGCTTTTCATACCAAGTTCGTGGTGTTTGTTTTAGGCCATACAAGGATTTGACAAGATTGCATACCTTGTTTTCTTGTCTCTTCACAACAAAACCTTCTAGTTGAGAGATGAAAACATTTTATTTCAAGTCTCCATTCAAGAAATCAATTTTTACATTCATTTTATGGATTTTCCACCCATTTTGTGCTGCCATGGAGAGCAGAGTGCAGATGGAACACCATTTGGTATGGGGGAGAATGTTTCTTCATAGTAAATTTCTTATTTTTGTGCATAGCCTTTTGTCATAAGCCTTGCTTTGTGTTTGTCAAGTGAGCCATCTGATTTGTATTTGTTCTTGTATACCCACTTACAACCAATTGGTTTGGTTCCAACTGGAGGGTCAACCAGCTTCCAGGTTCCATTCTTTATGAGTGCATCGTATCCATTTTGCATATCTTCTTTCCATTCATCACATTTAGTAGCTTTTATAAAGGAAGTTGGTTCAAAGTTAGTAGAGAAGTTCAATTCACAATCAAATGAGACATCCATGTCATCACCTGAGTTATTTGCTTCTCCTCCATCATCTTGTCTTGCTGAATTTCTCGTTCTTGTCTTTCCAACTTCATCTAGATGGACACTTTCAAGTGTCTTTATGGCCCATTTTGGAATCTCCTTTGATGGTCCAAGCTGATCAGTTAGAGGTGCTTCATTCTCTTCAAGGTTCAATCTTCCAATTCTCTCAATAACATCATCCAGTTCAGGTGAAGTGGTAGGAACTTCTTCTTCATGAGTTTCTTCATGAGGGGGTGTTGGTGCTTCAAAAGGAAATTTCAAAGATTGATCGTGATCCAAGTTCAGGATTCACCCTTCAAGGTCTGGAGTTTCATTATAAAATTCAAAATATGCCTTTAGATGGGAAAACCTCTCAAGATGATCAAGATACCTTTCATTAGACTTGTCATTTTTATTGGTTTCAAGAAAAATGGCAGCTTTGGAAACAACAAATTTATTGTTTACTGCATCATAAAGACAGTATGCCTTGGAGGTTTTTGAATATCCCAAGAAAATACATCTTCTACTTCTAGCACCAAGTTTGTTTCTTTGCTCCTTTAGTATAAAGGCATGACAGGTGGAACCAAAAACCCTGAGATGATTAACCGAAGGAATTTTTCCAAACCACATTTCATGTGAAGTCTTATCTTCAATAACATGAGATGGGATTCTATTTCTCAAATATGTTACACATACTACTTCATCACCCAAAAACATCAGTTTCACATTCTTGAAAAACATCATTGATCTTGCCATATTCATTAGTGTTACATTCATCATTTTTGCTACACCATTTTGTTAAGGATTATAAGGAACTGAAGTTTGATGTGTAACTCCATGTTTGGAAAGATAATCTTGAAATTCATTAGAAGTGTATTCTTTACCATTATTAGATCGAAATGTAACAATACGTGCTTGTGCTTGATTCTCTCTCCGTGCACGGAAGTCCTTGAATGTTTGAAAAGCTTCAAATTTTGTCTTCAATAAATATACCCAACACATTCTTGAATAATCATCAACAAAGGTCATGAGGTACTTATTACCATTTGCAAAAGGAATTGGTAAGGGGCCACATAAGTCAGAATGAATCAGTTCTAACTTTCTACATGCTCTGAATTTAGACTCCTGAAAAGGTTGCTTACTATGTTTGCCTAAGATACATGCATCACATTTGTTCTTTTACTTAGGAGTAGTAGGCAAACCATATACACCATTCTTTCTTAATAAGCAAAGAATGTTATAATTCAAGTGACCAAATCTTGCATGATATAATAAACTGGATGACGTATTACCTTCTTCAAGCTGGGACATATAGGCAAAGTTCCAAATTGTTGCAGAAAAAACCTTCAATTTTAGCAGCTTTCCATCTTCATACCCGGTCATGATGACCTTGTTGTCAGAGTACTTCCTTATCTCTACAATTCCATAAAACATGTGGATGGAATAGTTTTGATGTCGAATTTGCACCAAGGACAGCAAGATTCTTTTCAACTTTGGAAGATAGAGACCATTCTTTAACACAAAATCAGGGAAACCAAGTAGCTTTAGCCTAATTGAACCAATCCCCCTTGGTTTGAGGCTATATTTGTCTATAAAGTATACTATGGTCATTTTCAATGCCATCAAGTTCATCAAAACAATCTCTTTTAAAATTCATATGAGAAGTTGCACGAGTATCAAGAAACCAACAATCTTGATAAGATGAAAGAGAAGTTATTTCATTAATACAAGATTATAGTGTGCAACTATATAATGAGTTGAATCAGGGGCTTTACCAGCCTCTTGATTCTTATTCTTATCTTCTTTATCCGATTGAGTCTTTCTTTGATGGACTCCCAAGAAGCCCAACACTGATCTGCTTCATGTCCATTCTTTCCACATTGCTTGCACTTCATATATGATCTTTTACTTTAGTTGTTTCTGTCCACTCTACCTCTGAATTTATTCTTCCTCATCCTCTCCTACTGTTATCTCCCTTGGAAGGGTCTTTACACTAATTCTTTACTTTATGAACAAAGCAAAGGAACTCTCCAACAGACTCACTTGATTTCTTCCAAAGGCTTTCTCTCTGTCTACAATCTTTTCTACGAGGATGTCAAAGGTGAGGTCTTTGAACTTGTCGCTTGCTTTCAGAGACTCAAGGTAGTTGGAGTGAGTTGAATATAGTGACTTTACAAATGTTGTAAGTGGAAGGTCATGTTTCATACCAGATGCATGGATCTTATGCATGATTGCTCTGATCTCAGATGGAACCAACATGGGATCATTATATTTTACTTCCAAAATGAACAATTTTAACATTAACTATATTACTTCCATCTTAAAGTGTGAGTCCTACAAGTCTTTTAATGTCTTTAACGCTTCAAAACACGATTTTACAGGAAAAATATGTTGGCTCACCTCTTCATTGACAATGGCAGTGACCATGGCTAAGGCTTTCTTGTCTTTGAACTACCATATAGCAAGCTCTTTCTCTAATGTAGGAGGTTTTGGATTAGAGGTTATGATAGAATTTGGTTCTGATATAATAGTCTTTCCTTCACAAATCATGTCCCAAAGGTCATTGTAGATGAAGGTCGATTTGATATTTTTGGACCATTCTGGATATATGTCCTTGCCAATAAGGACACAACCAACACTAGATGCCAATGAATGCATCTCTAGAAATATTCTAACAAAATATAGGATATAGATTTGAGTTCATGTTCCTGTACAAGTTACAAAATGATTCCTCAGCCTATTGCAAATAATTCTACACCTCTATTAAAGCACTTCTAGTTCTAGAGTGATATTACATTCACGGATGTCATTGTCTCTCTCTTTTATCAATATATTTACACCTGAGCTTATCTTGATTGCAGATTCCTTGCATCCAACTGGCAAGAGCAGAGTCAACCGTTGACTTTGCTCCTTGGAATCTGCAATGGAGATGAGGATGGCCTATATTTTTTTTTAGAAGGAAAAAAGCCTGTCCTTGATATTCATTAATAGAATCAAAGGGCATCTGAATGTGCCATCCGAGTGTGTGGGTTACAAACATGTAAAGTCAAGGAGTGAGGAGTTCTGATCAGCAAATAATCGAGAACAAGTCACAACACATCAGAGCTGCAATAGGGGATCTAAGATCACACAACACAACTCAAAAAGTACATCCGAGTAAGAGAGCCATAGGCAAAGACTGTCCAAACATATCGTCATAGTTCTGCTATCAAAGTCTGCCCACTCCAAAACAAACAAAAAGGTCCCATAAATAAAAAGGATGGCCTATATTTACAACTTAGATCAAGAACCACGGTACCATTTTAAAAATGTATTACAAAATATTGCAGCATAAAAAGGTAGGTCGCAACAGTTGGTTGATAGAGCACAAACAATCTTCAGGATTTCAAGTCTCTCTTACACCAAGAGAGATCTTTGTAGCGGAATGGAAGAACACAATCAACACCAAGAGAGTGGATAGTCGCAACAATCTTCTTTCACACGGTGTATAGTCACAACATCAAATCTTTGGGACGATACAACACACAGCTTCAATTTGAAGAAAAGGAAATTCTTCACAAAATAGTTACAAACATATTTTCCACAATCACGACTTCAAGACAAAATTCATGGACTCATTTGCAAAATACATCATTTCTCCATACGCCGCATCATACGCACTTCATATACATGGAAAATATGTACAGACATCTCATTCAATCTCCAACTTATAAAATTTAGTGCATAAATTAGGGTTTGTGTAATCCAACGATCACAAAAGATATCATCAGCAAAAAAATTTACCTTCACGCACTCGAGAAAGGTATCAATCACCACCAATAGTCTTCAGTCACCGGGATGTAACAAACTTGCAGCAATGTAATAGTAAATTCACCATGGCTCATCAAAATCATGGTTTATAAAAATGCAGCAATCAACACACTTGTAGCAACAACACGTCTTCAATCTTCACAATGGACTCTCATTCTGATTTGTATGGAACACCCGGACTCGCACCACATGTCCTTAGCTCTCAGTGTTGATCCATGAGAAGCCGCTTATCATTCATGGAAGTCACTGTTCTCAAAAATCGAAATCGCAGGTCATGGAGGTCGCATCTCTCAGAATACATCACTATACACTATTACAGTTCCACAAATTGGCTTCACTCATTCATTGTACAACCTCCTTGCAGTTTTCCACAGGACTAATGCAGTTACCACACGACTGTTGAAGGTCATGGAAAAAAATAAAATGGAGGAGAAGAAATACAAAAATGAGAACATTATATGCATAGTAGTAGAGTGAGAACAAAAATGAGAGCTTTATATGCAGCAGCAGAGTGAGAACAAGTCTAGAGGAAAAATGGAACGATGATACAAAATTAGAGTTATACATATAGCAAATGTCTGTGCAATCGTTCTGGCAAAGTATAGTCATAACCACGCATGAAATTGACGCATAGAGTATCGAAAGGACTGTTTCATACCTCAAATATACTATTGCAGAATAACGCACACAATGAATGTGCACAGGCTCGCAGGATAGCAGAATGGTGATTAGCAGGTTGTGAGCATTATAATTAATTTTGACTGTGTGCAGCAAGAAGGGAGGACAAACGCTAGGAACAAAACGTTCACATCTAAGTAGAGGGTTGACACATTCATGGGCCAACAATCTGGCAATGAACTGGAAAGCAAACAGGCTGTCAGGATTGGAACACAGGTAGGATTTATAGGTGGCTCTATACTACTTTAGGATGAATAACTCCCTGTTCATTTATTTCATTGGCAAAAGCATTTATTTATACACTGTTGTGGTGGAGTTTCACCTTCCAACCAATCTTTTTGGTTTCCTACATGATTCTTTATGTTCATACTTTATATACAATATTTACATTAACTATGGAACCATAATCTGAAGATTAGGTTTTCAACATTGATGTGGTAGTTGAGTTTCACCTTCCAACCAACCCTTTTGGTTTCCTATATGACTCTTTATGTTCATATTCTATATACAATATTTACATTAACTATGGAACCATAAATCCTAGGTTTTCAACAGCCTTTTATCAACATGAAATGAAGGTAGGGAGGTCTAATTACAGGTTGGAAGTCTCTATTTTTCAACTAAAAAACTCATGGTTAGTTCATTATGGTTTTGGTATTGTGCTCTTCTCAAGTGATACACGAAGGAAATTATATTCCTTAATTTATATGGGCCTTGGAAAGAAGGTACTTCTAAGACCAAACTTTCACCAAGAAATGGGTTTTCCAAGGTCTCCTTATATTGGGAGGAGACTTGAACATGTCTATTGGTACTTCTAAGGTATGGGGTCCTACCTCTCGTATTAAGTATTATCATACTATTTCAAACATAAATGGGAAAAGTTGGGGTTGCTAAACATTTCCCTGGCCATCATTAATCCTATTTGGCATGATAATCACATTGGAGAAGCACACATTTTTAAAAGACCAAATAGGTTCCTCAATTAGGAGGCCCTCCTTAAGGAATATCTCACATGTAGATAGTGGTATCCCAGGGAGGAGATTTGAACCACCTACATATTATTCTAAACATGATATGTGCATTTCCCAAGCCCTTGAACCCTTTTAAAATGAATCCTAAGTAGACTATGGATGACAATTACATAGTCAACATTAATGAGATTTGGATTCCTTACAATGGCCATCCCCTAATTTGGTGGTTTTTCAATTCCTAAATTATATTTAAAGAGACAGAAGGCATCCATATGATGTTCACAGGTAAAAATAATAAAAAATGAAAGACTCCTAACCGAGATAGATGCAAAATTTCCCAAATATACAACAATGAGGATTTTGGGTACCTCAAAGAATAGTTCAAGCAAAAAATATACTCATTAGAAACAAGAAAAAAGGAACTCCACCTCAAACAAGAAAAAATATGGCATTTGAAAAGCAGAGACTTTTGGATGAAGACAAGTGATGAAAATGTAAAGTTTTTTCATCATTTTGCAGCAAAGCATGAAGGCAATAACTATATTTGGAAGATTATTAATTTGAATGGGGATCAAGTCATGGGTTTCTTTGGGATTGCTCATGAGGACTCTACATACATTAAGAATATTTTCAAGGAGGACGACAGAACCTAGAATGCTAAGATTCTAAAGGTTGCTTTGAATTGCCCCCACTTTGTTAGTGATCAAGAGAATGAAGATCTCATGCCGGAAGTTAGACTAAATGAAATTGGGATTGCTCTCCATAGTTTTTAAAAGGATAAAAATATGCTCTAAAACATTATAAAATGAGTCAAAGATTTTTGGGATCAGAATGGGCATTCTAAATTCTAAAAATAGACAATTTTATTTCCGATATGTAAACGGATTTGTAAGCTGTAAAAGCATGAATAACATTTGTTGAACACACACGATGGTCACATTGGGTGTTTTGGGATAATTTTATGTTAAAGGACATTTGTTAGCACCATCACCCTAGGAGGGGATGTCTACTATACACATCACCCTAGGAGCCCCTACACTCTCATGGCTGGGTCTCTTCTAAACTATAAACATTAGCCCTTAAGACTCTTAAGTGTATATTTGAGGATTTGCATGCAGCATTGATTGTAGGCTTCAGATCGCGGGCTTCACTAGCAGGCTTGTCAGAGGGCCATGTGATCCTTGATTCATTTGAAGAACAGATCATCGAAGGCTGATCTTCAGAGCTGAACCTCCCGATGTTGAGATAGGCCTCGTGCATGTTATAGTTGAATTGGAAGAGGGCCCTCCTATGGCGAGCGAGGTGGGAGGATCTAGGCCACCATCTTCCTCAAATCTCGATGTGTGTTTGCAAGCTGAGTAGCATCACAAAGCAAGCGAGTTTCCAACGGATCCCGCCCCCCCCCCGAAGTTTGTCAAGAGGATTGAGGATGTGCCTGTGGTTGCCTTGTTGCCGGAGGATACCATCAGGGTAGCTCTTTCATTGACAGATCGCGCTCTAATAGGGCAGTTCATTGGTCTTTGCCCGTCTCCGAAATCCACTGAGAGTTGGGTCCAGAGAAACTGAAGACTGTTCATCGCCCAAAAAGTGGCTTCTTACTCTGTAGGTAGTGGTTACTTCTTGTTTGATTTCGAATCTAAGGTAGATAGGGATCTTATCTTTCGAAATGGTCCCTATTTCATGGGATTGCAGGGTCTCTATTTGAACAGGTGGACGTCGGATTTTGATCTCGAGACAGATATCCCCAAAGTCGTCCCTATTTGGGTCAGGCTACCAAATATCTCAATGCATTGTTGGAATCTAAAATCACTTAAAGCAATAGGAAACACTCTAGGAAGATTCATGAATATGACAATCCCCAAAGATCAGTACGCTTGTGCCCTGATCTGTGTGGAGGTGGACCTAGAAGTTGGATTACCAGAAGCCATCAAGCTTATTGTTGGAGCCTTGCGCCATTACCAAAAGTTGGATTATGAACAACTACCTTTCAAGTGCAAAGGTTGTCATGAGCACGTACATTTCCATTGTAACTGCCCTAAAATGTTGGTGGATCAACAAGAAAAGGAGGAAGGTTGGAAAGTAGTAAAGAAAAGCAAGTTAAAGAAAGGGCATCTATACAAAAAAGAAGTGAATAAAAAAGTGTCGAGGGAAACCTCATTAGAGGTTCCAGCAGTTAGTAGTGGACCCCTGGTTATTATAGAGGATCCCAACGCCGAAGCGGTTAAAGAATCAACCAAAGATCAGCCTGGTATCTCATATTCAGGAGCAGAGGGGGTAAAGGAAGGAGGAAACCAAGAAAACTCAGAAGAGGAATCAACTACTAATGAAAAGGAAGAAGAGGAAGGGGAAATCGATATGGTTACACCTGGTAAGAAGAAAGAGCGAGGATGGAAATCCACCAAAGAAGTAAGGGAACAAGCCATGTACAAGGACAAACTCCAAGGTTCTCAGCTAACCTTGGAAAAAGTCCTTCGAAATCCCATAAATACTTGCCAGCATGGGCAACCCCAGAAAGGGATTCCCTCCTCTGCCAAGAGTAAGTAATGGAGGTTCTCTCTTGGAAATGTAGAGGTCTGGGAAGCAAAGCAAAAGAAGAAGCTATGAAGGATTTGATCAAGATAGCCCAACCAAACATCTTATTGATCTGGGAGACAAAGATGGAGAAAGAAGCATTTCTCCAAGTAAGTGGAAAATTCCGGAAGAAAGGAGGAGGACTCGCAGTCAGCTCTAGGGGAGCCTCGGGAGGAATTGGTACGCTATGGGATGATAAAAGTTTTGAGTTAATCGAATCCAAGCACCATCTTCAGTGGATTCTTACCAAACTGCTACACAAAGAATCAAACACCCAGGTTAGTCTCTTTAATATTTATGTACCTTCGATGTATGCTGAAAAAAAGGGCTGTTGGAATCTATTGAGGGATGAAAGGAGCAATGGATCGTTAGAAAACGTTATTATAGCCAACAATCTAAATGTCACTCTGAACCAAGCTGAGAAAAGAGGAGGATCTTTGGTCAGAGATCCAATAAGGGAGCAAGTGGACGAGATTATTTTAGATTGGGATCTATCTGATGTCATCCCATCTAATGGAAAGTTCACCTAGTCCAACAGGAGGCTGGGACTTGGGCACATAGCGGCCAGACTAGACAAATTCTTGATCCAAGATTCCTATCTTCTTTTAGGGTTGAACGCTACCTCTAATATTCTGCCTTTTGGGTGTTCTGACCACAAGCCTATCCTTCTGGTGTTAAAAAAAGATATGAACCCGGGGCCTATTCCTTTTTTATTTAGCCCAAGAAATAATTACAAATATGTTAAAGAGATACGTATGCCTAACCAAGTAATCAAAGATTTCGATGAAATTAAAATGGAAGCTACAAGGCATTTTAAAGCAATATACATTGTTGAAACCGAAAACACTCTCCCAACCGCAGCGATAATGGAACTTGTGCCAAATATGGTTAAGAGCAAGGACAACAACGTCCTCATGCAAAGGATCACATTAGAGGAACTGAAAATTGTCGTGGAGAATATGGAGGAACAAAAGGCTCCAGGCCCGGAAGGGTTCAACGCAAAATTCATCAAAGTGTGTTGGGAATGATCTGTTTAAAATGGTTTTAAAAGCACGACACTGTGAAAGAATTAGAGGAAGCGCTAACTTTGCATTTTTGGCCCTTATACCCAAAGAAAAAGACATTGTGTCATTTGACAAATACTGGCCCATTTCTCTATGCAACATTGGGTACAACATAATCACCAAAATAATGGCCAACAGACTAAAAATCATTATGTCACGTATCATTCCATAAAACCAAGGGGGTTTCTTCAAAGGCAAGAGAATATGGGATAACATCATCTTGGTCCAAGAGGCCATCCACTCCATTCTAAAGAACCGTGGAAAAGGAATGGTGGTGAAAATAGACTTAGCCAATGCATTTGACAGACTTTGTCACTCCTTTCGCTTCCAGGTGGTGGTAAGGTTCGGATTCGATCCAAAATTCATCCGCTGGGTCAAAACCTGTATAAGTGACCCATGGATTTTCCCCCTCGTAAATGGAAGAGTTGCAACCTTCTTTCAAGCCTCCTGAGGCCTCAGACAAGGTTGCCCGCTCTCCCCACTACTGTATGCAATCCAAGCCTCGGTGTTGAGTCTACAACTCGAGCAAGCCAGGATGGATCACGAATTAATAGGCATCAGAATGGCTCGTGGAACTAAAGACATTAATCATCCACAGTTTGTAGATGATACGATGTTGCTAGGAGGTGCTAGTAAGCTAATATCGAACAAATTCAAGTCTGAATTGGACATCTATTTCCAAGCATCTGGAAGTAAGTTAAACCTCAGAAAGAGCAAGATCTATAGTTGGAATATAAATCCTAGGGAGATGTTTGGAATCTCATGAATCTTAGGAAGCGAGGGAGTAACACCTCATATTCCTTTAAATACCCATGGGTCCCAATCTTCAGCAGCAAGTCGAAAATAACTGAGTCGAACCCACTGATAGAAAAGTTCAAGAACAAAATCCAAGCTTGGGGAGCGGTCTGGGTAAATTCAGTAGGGAAAATGATTTTGATAGGTTGCCCTTGTGACAATGCTCAATTATGTTTTCTCCTACCAAAATCATCGCCAAGATTGAAATCCTGCTGAAATTATTCCTCTGACAAGGAGGGAAAAACAAGGGAGGAAAGAAATTCGCTCTCATTAGCTGGCAGGAAATCAAACAGTCATGGATGGAAGGAGAAATTCACATAAAAGATCTAAAATTTCATAACTTGGCAATGGGAGCTAAGCTCCTCTAGAACCTGTTTGAAACGAAGCCCACCTGGAGCATCCAGGTGCTAAGAAACACATATTTCCTAGGTCCATGATTAAGGTGTTTGGATTCAAAAATTGCGATTGAAGAAGGCTCTCCAATATTCTCCCTTTGCAAGAAAGTGTTGGCTCGGTTCAAAGACGAGCTCTTCTGGATACCTGGAAACGAAAAGCACATCAAACTATGGCAAGATTCCATAATGGGGAAGTCCCTGCTATCAAGTACTCCCAATTTCAAATGTTGGTTAGATAATAACGATAAGACAACTCTCTGGGATATTTCCAGCTAAGATCCTGTCCCACCTCATCGCTAGCTTGGATGGGACCTCCTGGTATGTCCCGCAGAATTGGAGAAGAGGGAAAGTCACGTTTCATGAATCAGCTAGTTGGAACAGCGCCAGTGGCCATAAAGGTAAGAGATAAGTGAGGATGGGGGGGAAGAGCTGGAGATTATACGACAGTGCAAGGCTATAAAATGTACTATGCGATTACAAATGTGTCGAATAATCCAAGGCGTTGGGAAATGATATGGAAAGTGAAGATTCTACCAAAAATAGATATGTTCAGTTGGACTCTTATTCACATAAGAGTTTTAACAGGAGACAACCTGGAAAAAAGAGGGATAGTTGGGTCGTTTCGATGCCTGCTGTGCAAAGAAAACAATGAAACCAACCTTCATATGCTAATAACCTGCTCCTTCGCCCGCAAGGTATCAGATCCATTAATCCATCGACGACTGGGTAATATGGATATTCCCAACAATATTTAGCAGTGTTATGAGAGTTGGGATCGAATGTATCAAGGCAGTTTGGAAAAAAAGCAGGCTTTAATTTTTGATGGATGACGCTCCCAAAAGTTATGTTTTGGAACATTTGGACTGAGCGAAACCAAAGAATATTCAATGATATGTACCAAACTCCAGAACAGATCATCATGAAAACACAAGCATTCGTGGGAGAAATTTTGAATGCTTCAAAGATGTCGAAGAACAAGACCAAGCTCACACCAGATGAAGTTAATTGGATGGACTCCTTTAACATTTATGAATTTGACATTGCTACGGTTAAAAAACCAGTGGAAGTATGGGAATTAAGAATGGATCAAACTCAGTTTGATATCTAGATGAAAGAGAGAAAAAAATTTAAACTCTTCTTTGACGGGGCTTTGAAAGAGAATTCGAGGGCAACGAGAGGAGGTGGGATCATGAGTTGTCCTGAAGGGAATATTGAAATTGAATACTACTGGAGTAGAGGAAACGATTCAAATAACATGGCTGAAGCTTCCAGTCTTTGGAAAACACTTAAGTAATTGGAAGCTAGGGGGACTGAAGAAGCCATTGTGCTTGGTGACTCTTGAATAATAATATAGGCTATGGTTGGTAAAAATCAATGCCAAAATTTAAGACTAACGAGACTTATTGAAAGAATTCTTTCTATCTCAAGAACTTTTTGGCATCTAGAGTTCTTTCATATTCTTCGTAAGCTGAATGGCAAAGTGGATCTAGCAGCAAATAAGGCAATAGCACTTCGTAATATCGAGCTCTACGTTAATCTACATCCTTACATTGCTATTCTGCCTTAAAAATTGAGGTCATTATAATTCCTTGTATTGTCAAAATGAAGGGGAATGGTCGATCTATAATTTTTTTTTGTTGGCAAAGTGGTGGAACCCCCTTGACTAGCAGAGTTGCCATTGGCTAAGAAACCACGAACCAGGGGCATCTAAGCTATGAAAATCACCCGAGGATCGCACCCGGCCTGGACCGCACCAACCCTTAACATGGTTGGATTTTTTGGTATCCGACGGGATTAGAACCGACGACCTGTCAGCTTAGGGGCATCTTAACCATACCCCGCCACCAACTGTTCTACATCTCGCGGATGGTCAATCTAGAAATTGATGGATTAATCTTCTCTGGTTTTCCTATAAATAAGATGATTGTAACTCTTTCAGTGGTTTTTCCACTGCTTTCTTAATCTATACTAAAACCATTTTTGTCTAAAAAAAAGACTCTTAAGTGTAGGTTCCATGCATGTAACATAAATTACTAACTAGACTGAATCCTTGATGCAAAATTATAAAATCAATTTGTTTCTGGAAAATTTAATCCTTGTAATTTTTAATTTTAGTTGTTAATTTTTGCTCCACATATGTAATTTATACAATACCTTTAATGATCTTAAAACAAAAATAAATTATCTTGCAGATATTTGACAATGGATTTAGTGTTGGTTTGAATTGCTATATGTTTAGTTTCAATTTCAGAGTTTAATTGTGCAAATTGTTGTTGACAGTGGAGTTTTCATCAACAATTACTGTTGGAACAACTCATTAACATGGCAAACATATACACGCATCCCTCTGCATGGATTCATGTGGAACAACTCTCGATTTTTATTTTTTCTCTATATCAGTGATCGTAATAAATTGTTGGATTTAAAGAGAGAGTTGGAATTCAAAGAATTGATGTACAACATGACATGTATGCATGGTGTTATGACATAATTTACGATAACACCATGCATACATGGCATGACTATGCTTTAATAGCTACTCCAAGCAGTTCCAACGACCCAGTCCTGGGTGATTAGCTGTAGGTCCAACTTACAATAATCCAATAGTAGGCAGAGAAAAGGAATAGCAATGTTGTTCAAAGCGCCTACCTACTATCAATTCTAATTTTACGTATATATAAAGCTAAAAAAAAAGAATCCTAAGAGTGAATTCTTCAAGGTAATAGCATCTCGGCGAAGCCGGAGAAGTAATGTAGGTTAACTTTCACCATAATCATCCGGGCTAGCACCCGGACTGTAAGTATACTGATGAGCTAAATTTAGGTGGGGGGGGGAGGGGGATTTAAAAGATTAAGGATGGGAATTTTCTACGGATGATTGTTCCTTTATGAAATAATATCTAAGGAAGTATTAAAAACAAGGATATCGCATAAGTTTTTCCTATACACCATACCCCCATTCACTCACATCCCCTTGGCATAATGCATAGTTTGTTATGTTCTTAAAAGTACGTTGAATTTGTGCCGAAAAATAAAAAATACTCTGCATCTTCTGTGGATTTATCTGAAACAATGAAATGTCCTGGAAGCGTTATTTAGGCACAGCCAGAGAGGATGATGCTTTAAATATTCTTTTGGAGTTTGTCCCTGGTGGGTCTATCGCTTCTGTTTTGGGAGAAATTGGCTCGTTTACAGAGCTAGTGAGTTTTTCTTCTTTCTCTTAGCGAGTTTGGATGGAATGCTTTCACCTCTGTTTACACACAACTTCCTTATTTTGTAGGCCATTAGAATGTACACGAAACAACTCTTACAGGGGCTGGAATATCTTCATAACAATGGCATCATGCATCGTGACATTAAGGTAAAATAAAATAGTGGTTGTAGGATTTTTCGACATAATAGTCTATGTCTGTTATAACCTTCATCACTTGTCTATTGTGCAATTTTCTAATTCTTTAAATAGTCGTACTTCTGAAGAGTAGGGTGCAACCATTCTTGTTGACAACAAAGGGTGCATCAAGTTAGTAGACTTTGGTGCATCCAAGAAAGTTGTTGAGCTGGTATGGAGCTCTAAGTCTTAGTGTAAAATATTTTTGATTAAAAATACATACTAGATAGTATACTTATATACACCATGTTCTTTGATATATCTATTTACAATCCCTATACAATCTTGTTGGATCCTTTGTAGAGTCAATGGATGACAGAATGGAATGTCTGCTTGGGTATGGGATTTGTAGGGTCAATGGATGACAAAATGGAATGTCTGCATGGGTATGGGATTTGTAGGGTCAATGGATGAAACAATGTAATGTTTGCTTGGGTATGGGATTTGTAGGGTCAATGGATGACAAAATGGAATGTCTGCTTGGGTATGGGATTTGTATGGTATGAACTCAAAATATTTGGAAATATGATATTCACTGTAACACTTTTGAAAAGTTTTAATAGGATTGGATTAGGCTTCTAAAAAGCAAGTGCAAATGAAATGGCTACAAAGTTGGTCAATATTTGATTGTTGCATAGGTCACGATTACAGGGGCCACATCACTGAAGGGGCCAAGACCCTAAACAAAGCAAATACCATACTTGTGTACTCCAATTGACTTCTCATTTTGTTTCCACCGCTTGGGAGCTATGGAACATTATGAAATAACTGTATAAGCAATTTAATATACAGAGAAACTTCTAAGGCTTTTAATATTGGCTTCCATCTTTAAGAGAGATTATGTAGTATTCAATGACATTTGGTACAGATGTCTCTCCCAGAGATATTATATGCCTCAAACTTTCACCAACGTTTATGTATATAATATGAGAGTCTTTCAGAATTCTCGCATGAATTTGTAGCTTATATCAATTTAGATTTTCTCTCCCCAACCTGTGGTCGGTTTTCTTTAAACCCTGGTCGACCCCTTGAAACGTTATATTTTTTCGAGGTTCAGGTTCAGTACTAGAGGCTTGTAGGATCTAAGGAGATGTTTGAAGACGTATCTAAGAAGAGGAAAAGGAGTTGGAATTCATGCAATTCTAAACACGGTGATGAGATTGGTGTCAGTGGACAGAAATTGAAACTATCAAATATTGGTATTGAGCTTCATGTTCAGTCTCCACTGCCTTCAGAATGGCAACAATGTTTAGACCTTCAGGTTTGTTTCCGTCTATTTTTTTCTTGATTACATATTGTGTTTTTCTTTTATTCATGTTTTTTTCGTTGTTATTGTCATTGAATTCACGTTCAGGTTTGTTTCCTTCTATTTTTTTCTCGATTACAAATTGTGTTTCTCTTTTTTAAATGGTTTCTTTTGTTGGTCATTGAATTTATCAATGATTGTAGACACAATAAATATATTATTACAATTGAGCCACAAAAGGTAAAGACTTGGCATAATCCAAGATAAACAAGTCCAGTTTCTGGTTGTCAACCTATGCAATTGGAGCTCCAAATGAATCTTCAAGAAAACAGTCAGATATGGAAGCAACAAATTTTCCATACAAGGAAGCAGCCATACAAGTTCTCCAATCAATAGATGAAGGATTTGGGCCTTTCATTTACACCAACGTGGGAATTTTTTTATGATTAGCTAAGAAAGCATCATTGGTGTAGTCATGGTTATATTTCATCTCTTACCATATTTGCCATACTAAATACAAACTCTAAAAATCATCCTATTTTTATGTAATTGGAGAAATCGTCATGCTCATGACATATCATATCTGTTATTTTCAGGTATATATAATTTTATCATTACCCGCTTCCTCCATCAAAGACTTTTGTGAATCTTTTTTTTTTGTTGGCAGAGTGGTGGGACCCCCTTGACTAGCAGGGTTGCCATTGGCTAAGTAACCACAAACTAGGGGCATCTAAGCTGTCAAAATCACCTGGGGATCGCACCCACGGGGGCGTCACCTAAGGAACAATATGATATCACGTCCGTTCATATTGGGGGGGTTAAAATTAAAAAATTAAAAATCAATATATTGGGGGTATATTAGGGTAACTAGGGTTTTTTTTTTACTATTTAAATATCCAATATGTTGGGGTATGTTTTATTCAACATTTTTGCCCGCGCCGTTCACCAGTCCTCCAAGCCTTGCCTGCTAGGTGCCTGCGAGCTCCTTGCATGGATCAACACCACTCTTCAACTCTTTCTCAACAAAGCTGAAGAGGTAAGCAAGCATTCTCATCTTAATCTTCTTTACAAGTTTTAACATATGGACAAATAACTTCAAGGAACTCACTCGCTTTCTGTTCTCCGTTTTCCCCCTGGATTTCGAGTTATGCGAAGAAAAGGCTTGTCTGGAAACAAATGTGGGCACCCATTTGGTTGTTCTTTTATCTATGTAAGAGGGTCATTTTTTTATGAATATTTAGGGCCACCATTTTTTTAGTAGTGTGGTTTACGGTTACCTTGTAACCTTGAGGAGATGCAGAGTGCTTAAGGTCCAATACTCTGAAGAGTGCTCAAAATTACTTCTGTTTTCTGTATTAGAGCTTGGGTAAAAATGGGTAGACGCCCAATGCTGATTTTGTTTTCTTGATTTTCTATTAAGAAAATGAGATCCGTCTTGTCACTTCATTCTGTTCTTTTATTTGCATTTCTGGGTTTTGAACCATATTAATTGCATTTCTGGGTTTTGAACCATGATTCTTATATAATAAGCTTGCCTGATCAGAATGGCTCGGGCGAATAGCAAGAGGAGTTTCATTTATAGTAGCATTTGCACTCTCCCCCTCTTTATATTTCAAAGTTGAAACAGCTAGCCTCTCAATATGGGAAATGAATCAGAAATGAATCGGAGTTACCCTAAGAAACCTTTCGGAGTTTACCTAATTAAGCGCCCTTCTTTGCTTCTATTTTCTGAGAGCTGTCTCTGTTCAAGTGCCTACGGAAGGTCCGGAGGGCTTGTCCTTTTGAGGGCAAGGGCCTACCCTTTCTTTCTCGCCTGGTGAGGACCGGATTCCACCCAGTGCTCGTTTGTTTACTTGCTTGCACATGTATGTAGCATCCCCTTCAACCTGCTGGTCAGCCACTCTTGCCTATATGGCGAATGGAGTCCTTTGAACTAAGTTTTGGTTTTGGGAGATTAATAATATGAATAATCCAGTGGGTCCTCACCTATTGTTCCTACCTGCCAATAAAGAAGTGTTCTATTCTCCCTCGGCCAAACACCATCTGTCTGTTTACCTATTCATTTGTTCTTCGAGTTTCCCTATCCTCAAGATATGATCTGCTCGCCGAGGGAATTACAGATGTGAAACATCTGATCAACTTACCTCCCCCAAACATGAAACTTGCTGCGAACTCGTATTGCGCTATACTATAAGTGTTCGTTATATACTTTTATGGCTGTTGAATATATATTTTGTCTGTCCAAAAGGATTGGGGTGGATCAATCGCCAAGCCAATATAGGAGGGAATGGATCCGGAGAACGCTATGAGAACAGATGGTTGGTCGAGAATGATGAACCAATTCTTGTTTTAACCCATATTTCTAATTATGAATAGTTTCCTTTCTTCAGGTTGTTAGCTACACGTTTGTTTAATAAGGTTTCCAGTTAATATAGCCTAAATAATACGTTTCAATTTAGATTACCCGGCCGCTGCAACCTAACTAAGAGATATTTTAGAAGGCGCATTCCTTTAGTACTGGCGGGTTCAATCCGGGTATTGCTGCAGGGCTTTAAGTTCAGGGTTTGCTCGTTATCGTTCAATGAAATCTGCCTTTGACATTTCTATTTGTTGGTTTATCAGAGGGGGTTCAATCAGGCTTTCCTTGTGGTGCGGCTGGTTTCCTCGAAAGCATTTCTGCAGATGTAGTCTCTTATACTGGCCAAACAGGTATCATTTATGCAGAGCTCGAAGTTCAGGATTTTTTCGTTGTTGCTCAACGAAATCCCGTCCCTTCCAATTCAAGGGTTGCTCAATCAATATAACCCAGCAATTTGGGCACATCTGGTAAGAAATAAGAGAGCATGCACAACATATAGGGCAGGCAATTATAGATAATGTACAACAAATAAGCCCATCAATGAAAGAAATTTGAAGCAATCTCTAAGTGCCATATTAAGGAACAGGCAGAACCACATATGGAAAGAGCTGGTATCGGGATGGCTTGCTCTCGCTCAACGAACATCCTGTCCCTCCCCGAATGCCCAATTCGAAGTGAATAAGCCAAATAACTAAATGCAAGGTTTATATGCCCGCCCAGTAGCTGTAGTATGAGTTTACTGCCCAGCTGTAGGGTTTGTACCTGGCCTGTCTATAGCCCCGTCTGTGCTCTTCAACTTTTCTTGCCTGTCGTGGCGCTGTGAGATGCTGAGGTGTGGCACAGTGAGGTGCTGAGGTGTTGGATCCAGTTGCATATTGAAATGCTCACTACCCGCCAGTGAATCCAGGTCCGTGTGTAACTAATTAAGGTCTGTGTGTAACTCATCGCCAGTAAATCATTGAACTAATGAGTATGCTGGACCTTTAACTGCTCTTGCAGCTTTAATAGAATCGACTGAATTAACTGCATAATCAAAGTAAGAATAGACTTCAACAGCTACCTCTGCTTATATTGCGACCTCTGCAACGCAACGGCTTATACTTCTATTGCTGCTGGTTCTTCAATAGGTGGTGCTGCTGGTGCGTAGCCCGGTGGTGCAGGTAATGGTTCCTACCCCATGTGGTGGTAGTAGCTGCTTGCTTGGCCTCTGTACTGGATAGGGTAAACCTATGCTACTTATGGTGGCGCTGGCGGAGCAATAACTAGGACTAGAGCTACTGGGTATGGATCTAGTTCTTCAACTGGATAATATTTGCATTTCTGGGTTTTGGGAGGGCAGTGCAGATAACCTTGCTCAAGCCAATTCTTTCTGTGTGCGCCTTTTCTCTACCGTGTGCATCCACCTACAATATACCTCTTAGTGGACATTTCATAAACCCTGACCATTCTCACTGCGTGAGGCTCACTCTTTGCGTAGAGAGCTGTATCTTTTATAAATATGTGATCATGTCTAGTTTTGATCATTGACTCAACAACTGAAAGATTTTGAGGCTGGTTTACCAACGTGGAGACTTGGAGTTTAGAACATTGCTTGCTTATTTTTTTCCCGCTGATTATTGCTACTATAAATGCGTGGAACAATTGTAACCCTATCTCTGTCAAAATAACATGCTGGAAGTCAGTGAGTTTGGGATGCGAGGCTCCGACTTATATATCGGGCAGAGGAAGCTAGCAATGTTAATTAGCCATCGTTGCCAAAGGAGATCATATCCATTACTATTTCACGGGACCATATCAGTGATAACAATAACATTACTTTATCCTGCACATTTTGCCGCGAGGATTTTGAATTGGGAGAGGTGGGGGGTCAAGTCCATTGCAATCAAATATACCTTCCAAATTCAGGATTGTAAGTGTAGTCTTTAAATGCTAAAACATGTTTTTATGCTGTGATTGCATCATCTCCATGAAACTTACGAAGGCAGTCTTACCATTCTTCAGTTTCAGACATATATTTAGGAAATCCAGGTATAGCTTAAGAAAAGAAGGAACATACCTCGCAGCTACCAGGCGCGGGTTCAATCCGCGTCGTTCGCCCATCAATAAATGGACCATTTGTTACGGAGACACAAGACAAACCTAGAAAGAATTTTTTCTGCAAGTTATCTCGAGGCTTTCAAACGCATCCAAGCAATTGGTATCCGATTGAAAGATAGAAAGCATAGATTCGCGTCGCTTACTTGCTGAAAAAATTGAATGGCTGATCATTCATTGTATGAAGTTTTTAAGACCTCACTAATCAGCCTTACACTTTTTAGTTCATTCATTAGAAACTGGGTATTTCATATTATACAATATTATGGAATCATTCAATTTCAGGATATGAAGCTCTTATTACGTATATAAAACAACTTGCTATTTTCGTTAGGAGAATAAATCTTCATTTCTCAATTTTTGCAACGATAAGAAATCTCTCTTCATTTGAAATAAAAGTAGGGAGAGCGGCCGGCCGGTAAGTCATAAAATGAGTAAGGATGGGGTAATAGATGTAGGTAGGTAGAAAGATAGGTAGAGTAAAAGAAAGGGCCGATCTCGCAGGAATGAAACGAAACACTGTTGGAATATCCTGTTAACGTCGAACTGTTTACACGTAGGATCACCACTTCATTCCAGGGCACGGGGTATTGAACAGGTGGTCACTAACAAATCCTCCTCTCCTTTTAACGTACTGCAATCGGCAGTAGTTTATCCACCTGAAGCATCCGTTGAAAAGGCAGTCGACCCCGCAGCATCAAGAGCAAGGGTAGCCTCTTTCATTATCTAGGTCATGCGGCAGTAAGGAAGGGGACGCAGCTACCCAAGAGAAAGCTGAGCTCGCCTTAAAGTCAATGTGGAATCGCCAAAAGTGAAGTCGCCAGGTGAAATCTAAAACTGAAGACTATGTATGGAAAGAACTTACGCAGCCTGTTGTTTTGCTCCTGTTACTAGCAACTCATCATTGTCATACCGAGGGAAAGTAGAGTTGGCTAAACTCTAGACCATTTGTACTTTGTTCATGCAAGTTTGGCAAAATTTGGTAACAGGATTTGTGGTTGAAATGAGATTTGTAGTGTTCAAATTGCAATTTTTATTGCAGAAATGGATGCAGTATCCTCTATTACCTTTGGGCACCCAGATTATGCAATTCCAATCACCTAAAATTATTATTTGAACAATTTTAGCAGAATTTTGGCTAAAACTCCTAGGATTTTGGGTGCAAATGGTTTAAAGTTTACCTTACTCCCCCGGAAAGGAACTTTTGAAACTCGGTACTAGGTCACAGCACCAAATTTAATGTTGTTTTTTTGACAAGTTTGTGGCTAGAGAACAGTGCCAAGGCATCTCTTGCTCTCTTTCTGACCATATCTTTATATGTGAGAGGCCATCTCCAATATGAGGCTATCATTCCACAAAAATAAGTCTCATAATCTCATCTGTTCAGCCCAAATCACAATAGTACTCAAGCTGAACAACAACAGAAATGAAATCTCCTTGTTGGAGAAAACTTGTTGGTGTAAAGTATTTGTTTAGTAATAGTTAGAAGTTTACATTATTGACATTGGAGAACACTTGTTGGGTCTGCCGTAGAACATTTCAGTGCTAAATTTCCATATGAGATTTAGCAACACTTTCCTGTCTGTTGTAGGGTTAGGTGTTTGTACTATTTTTAATAAAAAGTGTAGATATTAAAACAACAACCCAAACTCGTCTGTTACACGACCGGATTGCAATCACCGAGGAAACGTCAGTTACACAACTTGGTGAAAGATGGCAACGTTTTCTAGATCAATTCCCAATTTGCTAGGAGTTATTGACCTTCCGAAGAGCACAGCTTGGTCCCATTGTCGCTGTGAATCCAGTAGAGGACATACCACCTTGGCCAGAGGAATCTAGGAACGACGAGGCGGTGCAACTTCATTGCAGTCACATATACCACGATTGTCACATATACCACCATTTCGTTACCACGCCACGCCCCATGCAACAATTCCATTGAGTATTTCTCTGCTGCTTCCACAATACATGCTATTTGGCATAGCTGATGTATTTGTAATGGTAGGAATGCAAGAGTTCTTTTATGATCAAATGCCAGACACTATGAAAATTCTGGGTATTGCTGTGTATCTGAGTGTTCTAGGGGTTGGTAATTTTCTGAGCAGCATCCTTATTTCAGTTACTGAGAAGCTTAGTTGCAGAAACAAGGGGAGTTGATGGTTTGTAGACAACCTGAACAAAGCTCATTTAGATTACTTTTATTGGCTCCTAGCCTCTCTGAGTGCAGTCAACCTCTGCATTTACATGTTCTTAGCCAACTGCTATAAGTACAGAAATCTCAAAAATAGTACTTGCTACTCAAAATGTGTTCTTGTTTGCATAGGGCTTCCATTCTCCTACCAATGACATTGCATATGACAATCAGTTTGATGTAGTTACCACTTACTGTGTCTTGCATGCTTTGGTCTTCATGTTACCCGACTCTCTCCATGCTGTCTGCACAGGGTTTCTGCATACATATCTTTGTCTATAAAATCATGGCATTTAGGGTTACTGTATACAAGTCTTCATGTTGTATTTAGCTCAGGGTCTCTGCCTTCATCAATGATTGTCGGACTTTGAGTTAATTCCAATTGTATGCAAGATTTCTCTATTGTGCATATATTGTAAGATGCTTCTTTGATGGCTGTTGTGGGCATTTCCTCTCCATCATTGCGTTGAACGAATGGCTTTGATCTTTTCCTATTTTAATTTTCATTACAGGCTTACTAATGGCTTTGAATTCTATTTTTATTGAAAAATGAAATTTGAAGTTTAGGAAATTTGCAGTTGACATTTACAAGACTTTTAAATCTCCCCCTCTTTGAATTCTTGTAATAATATTAAACTTTGAACTTTTAGTTATTGCTGAACAGATGGATCTTTATTGACATGAAACACAAAATTAAAAATTAAAATTTTGTCAAGGACACTCACAATGTCCTCTTTGGGTCTTTTGAGGTGCCATATCCTATTTTTAAATATCTTGAAAATCACAGAAAATGTATATTCCTATAAATATCCTGTATACAGTATGTGAAGCCCAAGGTTTACACACTGAACTGTGGAATGGCCTTTGGCCAGGCAACAAAGCTTCTGTCACTTGAAGCCAAGGGAAATCGTGCTCTTATGCCTAGCTCAACAAGTAAGTGTACTATGTGAGTCTCTACTTCATTCAGGCTTATGCAGTTTCTCAATAATTTCAAGGGCACACTCATAGCTTGTTGCAATATGGTCTACTGGAACTTGAAAGTAAGATATCCTATCAAAATCCAAGGGTCACTCATACGCGAGTGTCAGAAACACAGTTGAAAATGTTAATAAGATTTGTGTTTTTTTTCTGGTAATTTATGCAATCTTAGTAGGTTCATATATCTAGTCATTCTTTGTTAAAAAATATGCTGATGATCTGTCTTTTTTCTATCATAGCAAAACTGCCCCTGCCAGTAGTGAATAAATCCAGTGGTTCTTCCATCGATATGTATATCAAGGTAATATTTTTCCCTTTTTTTAAGATGTTACTTAAGAAATCTCGAAAGTCGTTCTTAAGTAACAAGTAAATGCTCACTTAGCTCCTTTTAAAGGAGTGCTTAATACTTATTATAGGCCAGCTGATGAAATTATGTCTTCTTCAGGCAAAAGAGTTGGAAGTAAATACAC
Organism: Pseudotsuga menziesii; assembly: GCA_001517045.1. Classification (NCBI taxonomy): domain Eukaryota; kingdom Viridiplantae; phylum Streptophyta; class Pinopsida; order Pinales; family Pinaceae; genus Pseudotsuga; species Pseudotsuga menziesii. The sequence goes on along the minus strand of LPNX011013855.1, from coordinate 90,365 downwards.
AGTATTACATTGAATTACTGGCAAAAGGAATTGGCAAAACACAAGAAGAGATTGCAAAGGATATTCAAAGATCAAGATACTTTTTCCCACAGAAAGCAATTGATTATGGTATTGCTGATAAGATCCTCCCAAAACATGGTTTGGTCATGGAGAAAAGGGTAAGCATTAACCATTTTTAATTCATTTATACTAAATGTCTTGCCTTAAAATTTAACCTAGGTTTGCAGGATTGTTGTTGAACATATTCTACACTTCCTTCTCATTATGTTCTTTTCTTTGATTCTACATTGATAAATCTTTTCATTCTGTTTAATGACTTGCAGAACTATGATGAGATGCTTGCTCAATCAAAAGCTGCACGGATGAAATCTGGCAAGGCTAGTCCACTGGCTGCTCCAGCAGGCAGGCCCTAGGTATAGATAATTGATGAGTTACCTTTTCTAGTTAGCATGAGTTGTTCAGAGATTGCTACAGCTATCGTTGTTGGAAGAATTTGTATAACCTGAAAGATGTATCTTAATACGACCCTTATCAATCTATGTTATTTTCTAGCATGTATACAGTGCTTTGTATATTGTGAAAATTGCAATGAGCTTCTGGACAGGTTGTAAACAAACATTCAAGGCAATAGGATTAAATGCCTAATGAAAGCAAGCACTCTAGAAAATGTAAATCATGTATTTCATTGATCTTCTTTGCGTCTATGATCTGTTGTTTATATTGTCAGATTTTGCTTAATTACACATCTTGTTTGTGTGTTTTGGATTTTACTGCATAAAAGATTTTAAGCCCTACATTTTATGTGAACTCTTCACCCATCATTAGGGAAACCAACTGTAATATAGAAAGCAATGTTGAGTGGGCTTGTATTAGGTAGGAGGGAAAGTCAGGCTATATACAAGGTAGAAGGGAAAGGAGAGGAGGATATTGTCCTCCTCTCCTTTCCCTTCTACCTTATATATATTATTTAGCCCGTGACTTTCTATCCTACCTTACACATAGCATATGACTTTCCCTCCTACCTTATATTAATAAATAGGTGCACTTCTCATTTGCAGCATTGCTTTCCAACTGACTGGTTTCCCTGATTATGAGTGAAGAGTTCATCTGAAACGTTGGGTTTAAAATCTCTTATGCAGTAAAATACAATAATCACATAAGCAATATGTACACCTGCAGATATCTGCATTCTAATATAATTATAGCCTATTGCAAGCCATTTTCCCTTTTTGCCATGAATCTTTTAGTTTGGAAACAATGTGTGTTGCTTGTTTATTCAACAATCCTAACTCTTGAATAGAAAACCAATTTATTTGATGCAAAAAACTCTTTTCACTGAACTTGATACACTTGAAAACTTATGTACATTCATGGGTTTGGGTTTCCTTTTCAATTATTAATGCTATTGGTGTAGAAAAGATAAAACTTAGCATTGTCTTGGGTATTTAGATCCACCCGATTGTCATGAATGAAACAAGGTTGTAAGATTTAATTTTGTTTGATCCACTCATACACATTGGGCTTAATCAAACTTTGGTTTTGGATACGATTAACCATATCACAAGATAAACTCCTTTTCTTTCCAGGAAAAGCCTCATAGGATTCTCCCCCTCTTCCCTGGAATATCTTGATGGAGGGCAGCTCAACAACTAGCTGCAATGGTGGTTGGTAATCCAGTGAGACTCAGCAGGACTTGAACCTCAGCCAGACTAGAACTGGAGACCTTACAGTGAACTCCACCTTGAAACAGCCTATTTGAACTGATTGAGATAACCCATTGGGCTTCACAAGGTGAACCCTTTCCATATGGTCAAACCATATTGGTTGTCAAGTTCATTTACAAACTGAAAATGAAGCTGGTGAAGACGATTATGACTCTAATCCAACCACATAAGTTTTAATGCCAAGTCTACAAGATAATTTTTGTACACTAGATTGGGTTATGTATCATAGTGCTTTTGAAAATACGTTGTTGGAGATATTTTTATGTAGTTTGGTTGGTTGCTTTGTTAGAGTCACATCTCCAGAATTTGCCTTGAATCTATGTTCATTTACAAACTGAAAATGAAGCTGGTGAAGACGATTATGACTCTAATCCAACCACATAAGTTTTAATGCCAAGTCTACAAGATAATTTTTGTACACTAGATTGGGTTATGTATCATAGTGCTTTTGAAAATACGTTGTTGGAGATATTTTTATGTAGTTTGGTTGGTTGCTTTGTTAGAGTCACACCTCCAGAATTTGCCTTGAATCTATGTTGAAGAAAATTTGCCAGTTTGAAGACTAAATTTGAAATTGCCCATAATGTTACTGGTGTTCAGTTATTTGGCTCATATTTTTTAGCTAACTTTGCTTCTCCATCTTTTTGTTTGTCTTCTGACCAACTTGCTTGTTTGTCACAACCCTCGATTTTTTTTTCTTTTCCCTGTAGATGAAAGAATTTGTTTGAGTAAAACTTAGCTAGGAACTTGGTGACGAGGTAGACATCTGAACTGGAAATATAATCTTCAACTGAAAGGTGGCCTATTTTGACATCATGAATTTATGCTTTAAATGTTCACAAGTTCATTGGATAAATGGATGCCAGCTCGACTCGTCCATTCCTCTTGTTAAATTCATATTGTTTTTAATCTAAAAAGATTAACAGTATGCATTGAAGATTCCAAATCAATTTTGTTTCTGAAGTTGTACAATCTCCTAGATACCAAAATGGTGCTTGGATAAAAAGTCTGTGATGGAAAGAAGCAGTTGTAAATGGTGTAAGTTTCATTTTTGAACCCTTCTTGGGGAAAACACACTACTGTTAGAGATTGGTACAAATAAACCCTCTCTTATTTGTTTTGACATCATGTGATACATTTTAATTCCTAATAAAGTGATTTGCCTAAGGGCGCCTATCAAGTGTCGCCCTTTCTTGTGTTTAGTTTTTTTTTCCTTAGGTAGAAATATAAAGGGGTATAAAAAATGTAAATGAAAAAATGGATACATGCAATATATAGGGAAAATAGGGGTTTTTTAAAATCGGCAAGGCATATTGGGAGGGGGTTAAAAAAAATGATTTTGGGAGGTATTTTCCAATATTTTTTGAAAATAGGGGTATTGTTTCATATGCCACGAACGAACATGCTATGGCATGGTTTCACTAAGTGAAGACCCCGTGATCGCACCTAGTTTGGACCGCACCAACCCTTAACATGGTTGGATTTTTTGGCATACGACGAGATTAGAACCGGCGACCTTTCAACTTAGGGGGCGTCTTAACCATACCCTGCCACCAACTGTTCTACATCTCACGGATGACTTTTGTGAATTTTAATAATAATGTTTTTTCTTCATTATCATAACATGGTTCGTTAATACTAAAACTATTGAATGTGGTTTACCTATGTGTCGGGGGTTAAATTTTGGGTAATAAATTTGAAAAAAAAGTAAACATCAAATATACTTACCCAATGCAAGTTGTGAAGATTTCTGAATTGACCCGAAATCCCCAACCTGTGTCATGTGAGAGTCACGTCAAACTATACTAATCGAAAATGTACACCATTTTTTCCCCTAGAATATAAGAGGTTGACTATGACTTACATGCAATAAAAAAGGAAAACCAACTCCATAGCATATAAACAAATTAAATTTCTTTGAATTTGTAATTGTCATATGATTAGTATAACCACTTAATTTGTGGTTGGTGAATATCGAAGTGTCACAAACAAGTTATTTGTTCTTAATTTGTAGTTGCACGAACTCCCCATTATTTATGCTATAGCTATCAATTATTTTTTATATTATTTTTTTTAATTATTTATTCCAAATTTGGAAGGACAACCATAAAATCAATTTGGACAATGTACTTGTCTCATCCTCGTGCAACATAGGAAAAGCATAGGCACTATTGCACCCCAAATTCTAAAAAATATAAACACCTATCCGCATAAAAATAAATTAGAAGGAATAATTGTTTGATTAGAGTGAAATTACATGTGTACTTACCAAACCCCATATAAATGAAATGGTTGAGTTTCCCCAAATGGGCCAAAGTAAAGCACCAGACAGACTTGGGATCCCCTCATAGAAACTTAAACACACGAAAGACGACTCCCCCTCATGGAGTGTGTATGTGAGGTTGGAGCCTTTGGATGGGAGATCCAACAGCGCAGTCATTTGTCCATAGTCCTTACCATCTAAATTTGAAATTTGAATATAAATGTACCTTCTTTCAAATTTTAGTCCAGACTCCATACCATCTAAATTTGAATTGAAGTATTTATTTTAACATAAATTAGAAATTTGCATATTTGAATATTTTTGCAACATAAATTTGAAATATGAATATTTTATTTCAAAATGAAAAAAACACAAAAAAACATTGTAACTTGATATTCATGATATTTGAATCAAAGACAACTTTCAAAAATACCAGAAAGGTTTAAGAAAACTACATCACATTTTTCAAACCATCCCAAGCTCTTTAACAATGTAAATAACAAACATGTTTTACTTCCACAATGTTTATGAAAAGAAAAAAAGCATAACTTACACATAAAGGATCTTGAAAAAATAAAAAAGTATTTCCAACAAACTTCCCTATAAAGATAGAGCTTCCATAGCAAAATTCATGAAACAAAATATCAATAGACAGATTATTGGAGGCATAATGACAAAGTAACACATAAATTATCCTCCCCATAAGCTCGGAAAGAGCCTACTGTGATCCTCGTGGTATTTCTAAATTTTTCAACAACAACAAAAAACCTCAGCATTTCCCATAGCTTTCTTTAACATGCAATCAGCTCGGAGATTAAGCTACCTATAAATGTGAATAAAAGAAACAACACATTGAAGACTGTGGGTGGAAATTTCCCTAGCTTCATTATTATAATTGATATTTATAATCCGATCTTCTCAAAATATGTTTACCATTTTATGTGAACCACCTTAATTTACTTCATAGACTTGGGTGAAAATGAATAAGAAAGAGAAAAACCACCATCCATTAAGGCCCTACTAGACCCCACTACCATGATAACAATGCTTGCATAATAATTATTTTAATGCAGAAATGGCTACCTAGATATATCAATGAAAAACTGGACAAATAATAAAGGCAACGAGCATAAAATCCAATTCCATGCCCAAGGGTTACTAAGAGGGGACTCCAATAAGTCCCTAATATGTTTTCCCGGTTTTTTTGAGCTTGGGATTATTCAACGCGGTGAAAGATCAAGTGGGTTATTTGCATATTATTGTTTTGGATTTGATTTCCCATTTAGGTATCCTTGATTCTACGTAATCAACCGCTCGTTATATATGGTCATTGAAATTACAAGATATGGTCATTTAAATTTTATATATTCGATTTCCATCTAATTATGTGAACAAAAAATTTAGTGGTGATAAAAACAAAAAATGATTCTTGTTTTTGGCTCTATTTGAATCCATTTGGGTGACATTTTATCAGACACCACACCAAACAATTTAATAGTACTAAAAGAAAAATCGAAAAAGAAGTATCTATCAATATAGGCATCACAATGACATGCTCTCTTGGAGGCCATTGATGGCACATGATGTTGCCAGGTTTTCGAAGATCTGCCCGGATTGGCTTAAGTGGGCTTAGCATTTGTTAAATGGACGTCTTATTATCGTCATTATGTAATGTTGATGATATAAATCCACTGTTAATTTGGATTTGCAAGTTGTTTATGAGCATTTTGAGTCCATTTTCATTGTATTTCGTTGAGAGATCATCCTTGTATGGAGAAAATTGAATGTAAGTTGAAACAATGGGTAATAGCTAGTAAACAGAGGTATGGTTGATTTTCTTACTAGAATTCTTCTTTAGTTTTCATGGAGGGGAAATTTATGGTACCAAGGGTATCAAATAGGGTTTTATGGAGGAAAATGGTTGAAGTTAGGGTTTATACTCTTTGATGGTCTTTTGTGCACTCACTGAACAAAATTTGTTGATGCCTAAGTGGGTTTTAAGGGTGGCAGGTTGTGGCTTAGATGTAATAAGCATAGTACATATTATTTTGATTATTTAGTGAAAAGAAACATAGACAATAGCCAGTGAGGGGTAGAATTTCGGTCCTGCTCCTGTGCGAAATGGAGGACATGAACAATAGTTACGACAATCTTATGCAGAGGCTTCAGTCTTCTATGGGGACTTCATCTTCATTCATTCCTAAACAAGAATTAAATAAATATTAACCCTTTTCCCTGACTATTAACAAACTCGCCCCCCTTTTAATACCTTGAATTACTTATCCTTGCCAACAATTAGCCTCTACGGGGAAAAGCGAACAATGGGTAGAATATTGAAAGAGATGGGTGTGGTAGATGATTCTATTCGATTCAATATTAATTTGTAGATATTTGATAATGGATTTATTGTTGGTTTGAACTGCTATATGTTTAGTTTCAATTTGAGAGTTTACTTGTGGAAGTTGTTCATAATTGTTATTGCCAACAAAGTTTCCTCTATAAATTAAAGTTGGAACAACTCATTAACATGGCAAACATATACATGCATCCCTCTGCATGGATTCATGTGGAACAATTCTCAATTTTTATTTTTCTTCTTTATCAGCAATCTCTTGTGGTTCGGTTTAAGTGATGAGAACTATATTGTTAGACACCAATGACCACATTAGAGATAATCAAGGTGCAATAATAAATAATAGAAAGTGAAGATAAGCGTATTACCCTCTTAACCTTCTCTTTCTTTGCATCAGACTTTACCAAAACTTTGTCCATTGCATCTTTGATAGCGAATCATTTTTCTTGGAATCTACAAGTGAAGTGAACAACCCAAAAATTTTGTTATCTTATTGTTTTCTTCATGGAATTTCAATAACAATGAGGGAACTCTTCATGACATCGATTTAACTATTCTCTTTTTTACTTCATTACATTTACTTTACTCTTAGTTTATTTTATTTTTCCTTTCCACTTTTCATTGCACCTTCTGGTGCAATTGATAGTTAAATCTATGTAGAGACACATAACTCTTATTATTCCCTGCAAGCACGGAATTATGTAATCGATCAAGTTTTCGCAGTCGAGCCACATCAATTGCAATTTTTTATGATATAGTTTTTCAGAGAAATTAAACTGCTCCCTAAGTTTTTGGCATCCACTCTCTTATTGTGGATTTACCCTTTTAGTTTTCCCTTTTGAGACACCTCTAACAACCTTGACGACACCTCTGACAACCCACAATTCACTGCAGTCGATGCTTTGCATGTAGCAAGTATGGCAATGTGTTGGACTACTTCATTCCTGACAACTCTGTAGTGGATGAACAACTATGACAACTCAGACATCTGTCGATGAACCTTGCATGGCTCAGAGGTGGCTATTTGTATACGTGTGTAGGGAAGGTGGTAAATGGGCGAACTCAAGATCATCTTTGTAGTCTCGTGATTGCAAATTGAGCGGGGAGCAGGGAATCCTAATAGAGGTCTCTCCTAACTGCATCCGACCAGAGTTCCGTCTAGTTCTGCTATAACATAGTGAAATCTCCATCACATAATTTGATATGCAGCTGAAGCCAGAGGAAGAATTTGATAAAGACTTTGAAGTCCAAATTACGTGCTTTGTCATAGACATCTGCTTCTGGAGAGTGTTGTGCTCGGATCGAATCCTGTTACGATCAAACAACAAATATAAAGAAACATTTGACCACTCTAGTTTGCGATTGATTTAGTCCAAAGTTGAATGGTACACCATATAAAATAAATAGTATCGTCTCATCTGTCGATTTTTTCCTATTTGATTTTGAGGTGGGGCTCAAACCAAAATCAATCTTTATCAGATATCGATTTGTGGTAGCTCCGAAATTTTTAATACATCAATAGCATTTCAACATTTTTCTTTTCTATATGGACTTAAACCTAACTCCATCTTTGTCAGATCTGGATCTACATTATTTTTTGCTACAGCTCGATGTTTGGATCATGGAAATGCATTTGAAGATTGATTTCTTTTTATTTTACTTAAATTGAAGTGTGACTCAGACCTAATTCGACAGTATTGGTTATAGGTATGAAATATTTGGACCTTGAACATTAAATGTTTGTGAAAAATGTTACAACCTCGCATCCACTCATAGATTGGAACCTCTAAAGTCAACGGTTCAGGTAAAAAAAAGGTTAGCTAACCGCGACATGTATTGTGGCCTACTTCTTTAGCTCTTGGAGTATAAGGGAGGCCCTGTAACATCATGCACAATTCCTTTCTATTATTATTTATTTCATGGTTTTAAATTTTGGCTCAAACTTGTTTAAATTTTAAATCTTTTATCATTTAAAAAAATTAGAGGTAGAACATCTGGTGGTGAAAGAATGAAATCTCATTGTCATTAGATATCATAATATACTTTGTTTTCTTTGTCACAATGATGTGGAAAATTAAGCCCTCGTGCACATGCAGTTTCTTTTTTCGTGCAACTACATAAAGTGATTCGTATATGCTTAAATGGCTACAGTGACTGTTCTTCCTCTTCTTCAAGTAGGAAAATGGCATGCAGAATCTCAACGAAAAATACTATAAAAATATATACTTTTCATGCTACGACTCCGCATAATCTCTTCAACGATTTTCGATTTATGATAGTTGGCCAGCAAGTCAATGATTTCTGATCTATACTAGTTGGCTAACAACTGAATTAACACTTGACGGGTATAATATATGGGCAGTTTATAGATCTATTCATATACTGTCACATCCTAATTTTAGGATCCAAAGGACATTCATATACTGTCACCCAATTTAATGGTCCAAACGAGACACTAGACAAACTGATTATGTCCATTATTTGGGTAAGGTAAGCATTTGTCCATCGAGCGAAGGGGGTTTGGCTGTTTATGTGATAGGAAAGAGTATTTCTATATAATCCACATTAATAAAAATACATGATTGCCGAGGGGATGCTTTAGTTCAATTCAGTCCGTCTCTTGAAGTCTATCCTTTATTCCTAAGTACACAATTTTCCCACATGGACTTCGCTATAGAGGTGGTCTTCAGTATAGAGGTAGTGGAGATCGTTTCTTCCAGGACACGACCTCCTATGTTGGTCGCTATTGGGAGCCAAGCAAAAATACACGACTGGAGAGGCGTTCTTCCTCAAATAAGAATCTCAACCAACAATTATATGTATTACATATTAATAAATGAATAGATAGAATACCCATCTGATTATAGTTAAAGTAGGAATTTTATTTTTTAAGTTTGTTGACTCATTTCTTGGTAGATATGTTCATGTTCAAAGGTGTTAAAGTGGTAGTTCTGCAGGATCTAGAAATGGCTTTGGAGGCTTTGACTACAACATGGAAAATCGTAATTGGTCATCATACAATTCGAAGCGTGGGCGTAGATGGAGACACAGAGGAGTTGATTTAGTCGTTATTGCCCATTATTGAAGTAAATTAATCTTATTTGTAATAGATGCTAAGTTCGTAATATTCATTGATCCACTATGCACTTTAGGAGGATGGTAATTTGTTAAATTTATTTGATGTGTGGTCATATATTATGGGGATGGGGTGGACCTGTATGTGAATGGACATGATCATTGTTTAGAGCATATTAGCAGTGTCAATAGGTATATTTACAAGATATATTATTGCTAAATTTATAAGAAAATGAGGATTCTCTGACACAATTAACAAAAAAAAGGCAATTTTTGAGAAGGAGGGTCGTGTGTTGCACTCCTCTACAGTTTTTGACAAGCGAAGGTGGATCGTCGGATCTAGGCTGGCTATGGTTTTCATGCCATGCCTCTTGCAAAAATAATTTATTTCTTTATCAGTCCTGTTCATTCACGATTTGTTAACAATTCTTTTTGTTTTTTCATTTATGTTTGTAGAGTTTGTCTAATTTCCTAGTCAACTAAGTTGGAATTTACATGTAACATTTTACAAAGCTTAATGCTTCATCCAACCATTGTGTTCCATTATTTCAAGGGAAGCTAAGAAATGGTAATTACAATGTACACATTATTTTCGACATTGTTTCTATATTTCATATCATTTTTTCTTCTCAACGCTTTTAATAGTGAGAAAGCAATAAAAATTGAATCTTTTAAATTTAAAATTGAATCTTAAGACTCTATCTTTAGTTCTAATAATAGTTCTGTCCGAAACAGCTTTTAATAATGTGAGAGCAATAAAAATTGAATCTTAAGACTCTATCTTTAGTTGTAATAATAGTTATGTTAGAAACTTGCACTTCATATTTTCAACATCCATTTCAGAAAAATAAAATAAGAGCCATGTTTCTTATTCCATTGTTTCTATATTTCATACCATTTGTTTTCTTCTCCGGACTCTGCTTATGAATAGTGAGAAAGCAATGAGAAAGCAATAAAAAATGTATTTTAAGATTTGTCTTTAATTCTGGTAACAATTCTCTCATATAACCGTGCTTCATATTTTTTCGTCATATTCAAATTTTATGTCCAAATATATCAACTATTCAAGAATAACAGATATTATCTTAAATTTTCAGGAAAATAGTTCAGAGAGTTTGTTCTGATCTCAATATTTAAAAAAAAATAGCAAGTAACAAAAGTTCGAACAGTTTAACACTGATTCAGTGCAGACCAGGAATAATTTCATAGATTATGACCTTCAAAGTCGGAATTGAATATTAAACTCGTTTTGTTTGAATCATTGAGGGTTGTTACAAGGGATAATTTCTATCAAGTTTAATATTCATTTGAAAATGGTTCGATACTTCTTTTTAATGGTTTGGGGTCAGGACTTATCAATCAATATTGTAAGATGCAAGCCTCGTAGTAGTTGTTTTCTCTACAACAAAAATAGTGTTACTCTCTTATCAGATTTTGCATTTTCAAATGAATATTAATTTTTGTTCAATGGATGATATAGGTTCCAATCTCATTCATAATGACCACTTCCATTCTTCTAACTAAAAAGTTAATTTATAACACATTTATAAATTCACATACAAACTTAATTCAATTTACAATAACAATTCAATTTACACTAACAATCCAATATAATGCAGAGACTATATAGCTTTGTTACTCATCCACCTTGTTTAAAATATAAACCAATCCGTCGATCGCCTTCCCTTTAGTTGCACAAACTGATTCGACTAATCATTTTACAAAGACGAGGCAAAGACTGAGGAATTAGATGACCGTTGAATAAGCGGAATTTGCATACAGGAAACTAGAGATTCCTGCTAGTTGTCGTTTCACTAGGATTTAAAATAATGCAAAGAGGTAAGTTGAGGCACAAGGTTTCTCTACTAGCTCGGTTCAAATGTTTTAAAGGAAGACGATCTGCTGACATGGCATTTGTAGTTAATGCCACAACTTAACTACCAAACACCGATAGATAGTTACGCCCTCAACCTCTGTGCAGACATTGACTGAACTCCACTTTGTGAAAAATGAAAAAAGATTTAACTTGCAATTCTTTGCTTTTGCGAATCCCACCGATGGGCACGAGTTTCATCTAAAATAGACTTCACGCCACCTAGATCTGAAATTATCCAAGAAATCGGGTCATGTAACAACGACCGGAACTCAGTGAAGAGTTGTTAAAGTGTGGAAACATTGTACAAGGATTCAACCAATTCTAAACACTGCAGAGGCAGCGCACCTGTCAAATGGTTGACAGAAGTGCAATAAAAGTCCAACAACTAAAAAAAATTACTCCAATAAGTTTAATGGCAGACAGCTACACTACCCTAGTTACAGATTGAAGCAAATGGCAAATGGGTTTTAATAATTGACAGAACAGTAGCCCCTAGCATATCAGAATAAGTTTTAAATGGTTTTCTCCTTTACTGGAAGTAAAACCTACAGGGTCGATCACACCTGATCGGTGGTCATACAATTTAACTGAGATCTAAGTCTGAACAAATTAGCAGGTAACTAAATCGAGGAACGATGGTTGGTAAGCTACCTCAAAACACTCGATCTGACAAGTAAAGGAAAAAAAAACGAATACTACTGCTGATGGCTCCTATTGCCGGATGGGCATATGGCTCTTAGGCGGTCCATACTCTTACAAAAAGAAATTCCAATCAGTGATAGCCTTGATTTTTTATGGGCTTGGATTTGCTCTATTTCATCAGCATAGATCCATTTTAAAAAGAATTTATCAAGTGCTGAAGTGATCAAATAAAGGGATCAAATCTCTATAATTCCAAGCCTTTTTTTTAGAGTAAATGTTTGGGCTGTAGAATGAGCCTTTTTTACAAAATAATTTTGAATTTCAACACAGAAAATATTATCCAAAGCAAATTGACCTCAAAACATTCTGCTCACAACTTACAACACTCAACCACTTGAGCTAACCCACTAAGATATATATATATATATAAAGGAAAAAATCCGTAACCATTCTGAGTTGATCTTGGATTAAAAACAAACTATAATTCATATTTAATTGATAATACTATGGAATTTGACTCGTTCCTTCCCTTATTCATTTGTTCTTAACTAAAAACAAAAAATATTCTTATACAATAAAGGAACTACGACAACATATCAATCCAAAAGTCTTGATTTGATCCACTATTGAAATGCATAGTAAGGCTAGATTATAACTCTAATAAATATGAGAGACCAAACGGGTGTGGCTCATTGGGGTCGCTTGATATGAAATCACTTGTTGTAAAGGAGGTCACCAAATCAAATCCCATTAGGGTTCTTCCCAAGAGTCTGTCAAAAGATGGAATTTCTAGCTTGCCCTCAACATAGCAACAATTCTCTCATGCACCACACAACGTTTTGTGTACCAGGAATGGATCCCTAGACCCCGTGTCATGAATAAATATGAGATGATAATGATACAATATAACTAAGCTAACCTATGCGACTTCACCCTCAAGCTAGACCACCACCATAGGACAAATGAATTCAATAATATCTGAATGCAACACTCTTCCTAGAGCTAGACCACCACCATAGGACAAATGAATTCAATAATATCTGAATGCAACACTCTTCCCAAGAGTCTGTAATAGATCAATAATATCTGAATGCAACACTCTTCCCAATTCAATAATATCTGAATGCAACACTCTTCCCAAGAGTCTGTAATGGATCAAAAGATGGACTTTCAAACAGAGAGAGTACTTAATAGATCAAAAGATGGACTTTCAAATAGAGAGAGTACTCAACAACTTTCCCTCAACATAGCAACAATTCTCTCATGCACCACACAACACAACATTTTGTGTCTTCTCAGTGTACCATGATATAATTTTTTCTTAGATCTTCTGTCATATCAATCAAATATCTTGATCCATATAATTGTGGATACGGTCGGCTTGCTCAGCTTTTGACTTGGATTTTATTGATTTCAAATATCTTGATTGTTGTCCACTTATTCATTATCTATGATGGTGTCCCCTCTTTCAAGTGGTGACTCCAAGTGTCTATTTTTATCAATAATAAAGTAATATTTATTGTTTATAATATTCACCCACATGAGTGTGAGGATTTGCCTCATAACAATTTAGAGTCTTATAACTCTTTTACAAAATAAATGTTTTTGAGATTATTTTCCCAAATAAAATACTTCACTAAATAGTTACATGTCTGTTGTTTTTTATAGGTGGTTTGTTGATTCACGTGGTTTTTACATGGTGTGTTCTCAAAGTTATGTTATCACTACCCACCATCGAACTTCACTGTCAATACATCCCATGTCTTTTCATCGGAGAAGGGTGAGGGTTTCTTGCCTTGGTGATTAGCTGCCTCCGGATCCACCAAAGGCGTCATCATCTCCAAGGTCCACCATGTTATTGTTGTTGAGGCAATGGGCGAGGCAACCAAGTGGGGTAAATCAAAAGAAAATTCACCAATGTCCTTCGGCTTGTTGGGTGCCATGGTAGATGGGAGCGGGCTTTGATCCCTGGGGTTTGATCTATAGACCTCTGAAATTGAGAAGGGGCGCCCAAGGAACACATGCAAGTAGAAAACACTCAGGTGACCATGAAACGCCCATGGAGGTCGAGCGGTCAAGTGATCAACCATTACATTTGAAGGCTAAGACAATCTCGTTTATGATAGGCAAGCATAATACTCAATGCACAGATTGTACGGATTGTGGGAAGTCGGATAATGTCGTCCTTGCGGCCATGGTGGAGGTCGTAAAGCACCAACTCATGAACGAAGGTAGATCCTTTGATGCCCTAACTTTTGTTGATTTATTACAGACATATCGAGCATATGAAAAATTGTTAAATGATTTGTTGCGCTATATTTTCAACCAACGAAACTCAAAACTTGTTTAAAAAGTAAAGAATGTTAAAAAATACAATGTTGCACCAACCGAGAATCGAACCCTCGTGGCAGGGTACTATTCTACAACTAGACCACTGGAGCAGATGGTTTTTTGAAGGTCTACTTCCCAATTCAATTTGTTTAGTCATTGCTATTTGTCGTTTAGTCCGTATCAAAACAATTCAATGATAGGTTGGCGGCAGGGTAGCGTCTTGATATTTCTTTTCTTCAATAATGAGTGTAGAAGCCTCCTTTGTAGTTTTCCCAGAGTTCCAATACTCGGGTAGGAGAAATCCACCATGGCGACTATCATATCAATCGGGGGTCGAATGGAGAATTCCTTGTGTATTAGTTTATCAATCTGGTTATTGCATTTAAATGCTATGTTTGAGCTTTTCACGGATAATTTTGAGTTTTGACTTTGAGTCTGGAAGTCATTTTCCATGTCTTGTAGTGCAGAGATTCAAATCTTTTCATGGATTTTCGTTGCTGGTAGCTAGATCTCTCACTCATGGCTTGACATGGCTCACAAGGTATGGCCATGAAACAAACAACGGAATTATTCATGGGCTTAGAATGTATTTAGATGAAAAACTGGTAGTTTTGCTTAAAATACTTGCAAATGGAGCTTTGTTGTGTCAAAGCCTCAAAATTGACTGAATTTAGTGTCAATTTCTTGTGCTTGAGTTATCATATATGATGTATGGTAGTTGTTGAGCTCCTACAAGCTTTGCCACTTTTAATCTCGAGACTTTTAAAGCCATAATGCTCTAAATTGTGCACGTAAATGATTAGGTATGAATATGAATACTTATTGTTATTAGGAATGGTGATGTGAATTATTTCTAAAATCAATTGCTAGGTCTAGGTTTATCGTGTGATTCATCTTTGAGTAATTAAACTGAAAAAATAGACTTGTAGGTTATTGAGTTTGCATTCTTTGCTCCAGGTTTTAAGATTATGTATCACCTTTTGATCGGTTATGTTTGACGAAATTTCACTAGAAGGAGGGTTTAAATAATTTTTGGGAAAATTTTGTCACTAATTGGTTTTTAACTTAATGGGTTTTCGATAGAATTTAGTGTTTCACATGCAGGTTTGAACGATGAAGAGTCACCTGCATCACGTTGTGGCTATGAACCACTTCTCGGAAGAGCTAGAGAGGATAATAAACCCAGGCATGGAACCTGTAGTTGTGGACATCAAAGAAATTACCAAGGGTATGTGTTCTAAGGCGACGTTCTTGATCTATCCAAGGCTAACATTTAGGTCAGTGGCGGAAATTAAGTTGCCCAATTGATCTTACGGAATGTTCTTACTTTTTCTTAGTGTTATGACTATATTTTTTCATCATTGTGGTGGTTACTATGTTTCTTTAAATTTTGTATATTGTTAGGTTGAACGAAATGACACATTTGTGCTAGCCACACTAGATGAGGTTGAACACTTTCTAGATGATGAAACACACCCAAAATCTCCTAAAGCTCATAGGAAACATATCAGTTCACAAAATATGGCACAAGCATGTCATAACCGTTTTTTATTGGTTTTATTTTAGACATCTTTTCAATTTAACTCAACCATAATTGCATTGGTTATAGTGTAAGAGATGAGTTGTAAATATACCTTTCCCACAAAATGCCTAACTCGTAATATTTTATTATATCTCTTATGACACCCATTTTAGACCTCAAAATAAAAAAGTAATTACACTTGAATAAAACATTTATTTTTTGGTATTTGTAATTTATATATTGAAATATAAAGAGTATTTTTCTTTTTAGGTACTTTAAGAGTACTTTAGTACATTTATATTATATTCAAAAATAATCTATGAGTACTATTTTCATAATGAGTATTTTACTTACAACATTTATATAGTTAACTATGGGTTTTCACTCACCATTTACAATTTGACAAATAAGCATCATTAACTCAACCAATGCCACCTCAACTATTATAGATGATGTCATCATCTAGAATGTGATTGGTTCTTTTAAAGTGAATTTTGAAAGTTTTTTGTTTGTTTGTTTTGAGGCCCATTTTTTACCTCAAAATTCCCCTAATGTTACCTATATAATCCTATGCTTTATGTAGAGATCTCATTATATGTTCCAACAACGGTGAAGTAAACAAGTTGTGGTAGAGGTCGACGTCCACCATGGATGAAGACGAGCACCATAGAGCCGAAGAGGAAATGAAGTTGTGCTATTTATTTTCACTGTAATCATGTTGGATCATTGTTATTGTGTTTATATACAGATGTTTTATCAGGATTTAAAAACAATTGATTGCTTTGTACATATACTCAATTCCAATTACATTAGATCAATCAAGACAACTTCATTCCAAGAGAGGGTTTATCTATTAAGGAACTTTGAAATTTGGTGTTGTTGGATATAAATACCTCTTTTAGTGTAATTGAAGCGAATATTTATTCACTTCACATAATCAATGCTACTGGAACACCTGGAATATTCAATAAGCCATTAATAAGACAAATATATATTGATAATTGGATAGATAAAAAGATGTTTTACAAGAATTAGTGTCTGGTATTTTATACCCTAAATGGTAAGGGGTGACTTTTCAAGTCACCTCTTGAGTAATTAATTAATTAACCTAATTAACCTACTTAGTATTTAAATGTTAATATTTATAACATTTATATTTGTTACATTGTCTTTCCCTTAAGGGAAGCTTTGTCCTCAAAGCTTGTATTGACAACAATGTTTGAATTCCCTTGAACTGTCATCTCGGGATCCTTTCCTTTTTGTAATTGCGACACTTGATGAAATGAGACGATACGAGTTATGGATTCCTAAGGAGAATTGTCGAAACGTATTTGTTGTATTCCATCCCAGATATACTTTATCATAGCTCTGAGATCGTTTTGTGGAACGGTTCGTTTCAATTTTTTTTTAACAGAAACTTAAAGAGGATACATTAAACATACCATGCACAACCATTCAGTACAAAAAAACAACATCTATAACATTCTAGCAGTTCAGAGGAAGTAGAAACAAAAATAGGCCATAGAGAAGACCTTCTAAATCCAGAAAGAGTACTAGTGTTATGAGTTATTACAGACGTGGTATATATACGGATAAACTGCTGGTTAAGTAAAATGAAAAAAACATTTCCTAAAGGGAGTTCATTTAAGATTGCCTAGTTGCCCCACAGGCTGGGTGACGGATTCTTCCTCCATTTTCTGAACAACTGCTCCTAGATTTTCTTGAGCACGGCTTCCCTGGTTCATCTGTACCAAATTATGAAGATCCTCTTAAATGCGGTCTATTTTACCCATAATTTCTTTCAGGTTCATCTCATTATCATCAATCCTTGCATCATGACAACTGGTTTGATAGGAAACGTAACGAACATCCTCAACTAACTGTATTACCTCCTTAGTAGTCTCTTTATTGTATGTGATTCTGATGGCAACAATGTTTGAGAGGCATTGAATATTAATCTTCAAATCTATAAACCCTTCGTCAATTCTTTTGTGTTCCATTTTCAATGCTGGTGGCAGGCCTTTTCGGTGACTGAAGCTGAGTCTCAACTTGAGGCTGGAGGAGTTGTTGTGGATGTGACCGAGAGTAGGCAAAGCACAAACTGGAGAGTCCCTTGCACCCTACAAGAAGCCGACAATTACAACAGAGGGACTGCCTCACTATTCTCCCAAGAACAGAGACAGGATGCAAATCCTTGCATCCCCCGAGAGCAAGCACTGACTGTACAGGGTGTATGAAAAAACTGCCTAGACGCATTGACTGCAAGAAAAACTGGCTGCAATCACCTGAGAGAAAGCACTGACTGCATAAAAAACTGACTGTATGTGCACACCCAGGAGCAATAATATGCTTGCAAGTACTGACTGCAAGAAAAACTGAGATTGAACACACAAGCGGTGTAAACCTCCCTACCTCGTTGAAACCCAACATTAAAGGAGAGGAACAGAGGTCCAAATTTCTCACCCTAATAAAGCATTGATACTGAAGAATAACCATGCACGAGTAAACGACAGGGATAAGCCTCCCTTCACCGAGTTCTGTGGCAAGAGAAAATTGTTCTTCTTCGGCAGAAGGGCAGCTATTAGACGAAAAAAGGAATGACCAGCCCAAGGGAGGGGAGAGACATATTAAACCCCAAGAGGAAGACATTGTACGCAGGGGGGGTGGGATTGAGCGTGTAAGTTGTGCATGCAATACAGCCTGGAGGGGATGGCATTGAAAGGAATGGGAGGCGGAATTAATAGGGATGAAGGTGGTTTCCACTTGTCCCTTTTCCAAGCGAAAGGGCTTCCACCTATGTTCAAACCCATAACCAAGAAAAACCTTAGCTTAAGATTATTCATCATGCAATGCAGAGAGAGGATAGGGCCCTGAGTTGAGCTATGGTATGGGTTTAGAGTAAGCTTCGTCATTATTTATTGAGATGAGGCCTTGAGGGAGAGAGGCACCTATATTTTCTAGTGCATCCGCTTGGGCATTGTTTACTCTTAGGATGTGGTGAAAACCAATGCTAGCTGGGAGCGGGAGCTGAGATATTATATCATACAACCTTCTATCATGGAGCTTGTAGGATATCCAGTGATCGTTTTGAAAATAATGTGGCGAGAGTCCCCAAAGACTAATAACCTTGGGATGGTTCTAATTTTTGAATATCCTAGACCCTAAAGAAGCACCATCCACTCAGCCTCGTTATTTATCTTGTGGGCGTCCCCAAGTGAAGGATTTACCGTTTGTCCTCTGGGATCAAGTATGATCTCCCTTGCACCTGCCTCCCCTGGATTGCCTTTTAAGACGCCGTCAAAGAATAAGGCAAAAGAGTTCTGCTCCTGAAGCCATCTAGTAAAATCATCATAGGTTTTCCTTATCTCCCAAGATTGACTAAAGGTGTTTTTGGCTGGGAATTGATAGTTTTGGACTAAGGGGAACTCCTCTTAAGAAAAGTGTTGCACCATCTAGAGACTTGGGTAGGTAAGTCTTCCGATTCTGGAAAATTAATACCTCTTGATGTCAGTTTTTCTGATGTCATACCAATTCTTTTTGAAACTATTCAATTTAAAGCCACTTTATCACCTTTAAAAATTGTTTTGTTCCTGGCCAGCCAAATCTGCCAACATATGTTTTTGGGGATAAAATTCCATAGTCGCTTTAGGATGGGTTTCTTTCTAAAGGAACCCGCGAAAAAATTAATCCAGTCCACTAGGAGCTGTCTAAGAGAATTTGGAGGCCTGAAATGGGCACATAAGGGAAGTAAGACAAACCTCTGAATCTGAATTATATAGAGCACATCAAGAGGGGTCTTCGATTCCCCCTTTACTGATATTATCAGTAGTGAGCAATTTATTATGCATTAACAACCAGATAAAGCAATTAACCTTGGGGATGCAATCCGGTTGCCAACCTTTTTTCCACATATTTGTGGTTACAGTGGCTGTGTCGGAAAGTAACAACTTAAATCCTTCCTTGACCGTGTAATTACCATTTTTTCCCCAGCCAATAACATATTTTGGTGTTTTGCTGATTGGAGCCATTCCGTGGAGGAGCGGGAGCAGGTGATCCACTACAGGCTTCAAATGCTCAGGGGAATGAAGCATGCTCCACCCTTTGTAATTGTTTTTATGATCCCAAGTGGACAGGTCAAAGATGGTTGCTATACCATTGTCACTAGCTCATTTGGATAGATCTTCCAGCTCATGAACCGAGGATAAAGGAGGACGCCCCAAAATTATGTCAACCCATATTTTAATCTTCTTGCCATTTCCAAGGATCTAGTAGGAATTGGATTGAATCAAGTTGAGAGAGGCTTTGCACAGAATCCAGATGGATACGCCCTTCCCTTCCCAAGGGTGATTGAGGATTCTAGACCTGGGATTCCTTATGTATTTTTTACTTATGACTTCTTTCCACTAGTCCTTTCTTCCAATTGCCATTCTCCAGACTAATTTATCCCCTAACGCTATATTCATTTGCTATGGATCTCTAATGCCTAGGCACCCTCTATGCTTAGGGCCCTTGATGGTAGCCCAATTTACCAAATGAAACTTTTTGTTATGGACCTTACCTCATGTCAAAGGAATTTTCTGATTTCCATGCTAATGTTGTTCGTGACTGTCTTGGGTGCCAAAATCATCGAGCTAGTGTAAATGGGATATGAGGGTAGGATTGAATAAATGAGTGTGGATTTCCCTGCTAGATTGAGCCACTTGGAACCCTAGGAGTGAATCTTGCTTTTGATCTTTTGGATGACAGGATTCCACATGGCAGAAGAGAAGGACTTTTTAGTGATGGGGATCCCCAGATAATTGAAGTGAGTCCAATCATAGATAACTCGGATGTTGAGGATCTAAGAAATGTCTCTTAGTGGAAAGACATTACTCTTCCATCCATATAGCTGACATTTATCCAAGTTCGTTGCACTGCCTAAGTGTAACGAACATAAAATATATAAATATTAAAAATAATATTATGAGATAATTATTAATTAATAATTAATAATTATCAAAGAGTCATAACCGTAGGTTGAAAAGTCACGAATGGACATATATAAGTCCAACCATTGTAATTCAATCATATCAATTCATATCATCAATTTATTATTATGGCTTATCTCATTTACCAAGTTTTCTGGTAATATTATTTCTACAAGCGAATAAATATTTGTTTCAGTGGTATCAGAACTTTTGTTGCTCGATTTGACCTGTGGTCAACAAACTCAGACCTTGTCTGAAAAAATATAGGGTTTCCCTAAGTCATAGGTCCTTGACCTTTTTCCTACCCGTAAAATTTATATATATTATAAAACAAAAAAGAAAAAACAAAAACAAAAACAAAAAAAATCATTCGCTTCATCTCCATCATCACCCGTCACCTGCACCATCTCTCCAATCCACGCTGCCACCTTCCCTGTGGCTCCACGCCCACACCATCCTCCCTCCCCACAGTGTTCACGCCAACACTTTCTAGTCGCACCCTCCCTTCTCCATTTTCCTCCACACATAATTATATTTCCCCAGCATATTGCGATTACCTCCACGGCTCCATGCCACGCTAGCCTGCCACTCCACCTCTCCAACTTCAGTCGTACGCTGCTGCACCTCCTCTCTCCCACACTTCCCTCCGGCCACATACCAACGCCCTTCACGCCTCCATCGTGCCTTCGCCTCTGCATCTTCTCGCCTTTCACGCCTCCATCACGCACACATCTCCCTCGCGCCTCTGTCATCCATTGCACCTCCTCCATCCACTGCAAACTCTTGCAACCACCTACTCGCGTCATCCCATCGCTGCTCCACTCTTTAGCTCCGCCGCACTGCACCCACCTCCCGTCGCTCCCCACGCTGTTGCGATTCCTCCTCCATCTTCCGTGCCTCCTCCATCCACAACCTCCTGCCCATTCCACCAGCACTCTCCCCATTGCGACCCATCCTCCTATCAACTCTACGTCCTCCATCGTGCCATCCCCAATATTCAAACGCGGCCACCTCCATCTCTTCCTTACCACTCGCCCACTCCTACGATCCCCTCACAGCTGCCAACCTCTCACGCCGTCAGCTCCACGACCTGCAAGCAAAGACAAAAAAATAAACAATACAATATATTATAAATTATAATATAATATATTATTCCAATATATTGTAATATAATATATTTAAAAAATCAATTATTATAATTATTATAATATAAACAATATTATAATATTTGTTTAAAAATATATATATATATATATATATAGTTTATATTACAAATAATAATAATAATAATAATAATATTAATATTAATTAAATAATTAATATTTATTATTTCAACAACCAAAAAAAGGGATAGTATCAAAAATAAATAAGAGGAAGATCTTTTATCATCGAAGAAGTGAAAAAAAAGAACACAAGAAATCAAGACTATATATCGTCATAAAAGCCAAAATCAAAGAAGATCAGCAATCAACGAAGAGTCAAAACGTCAAAGAAAGACTCGTCAAGAAATCGATAGCCATCTATCATCAAGAAGTCAGAGGCCATGGAAGCTAGTTTGCGACTACAAATAGAGAAATTCGAAGCCAAGTAAAACCATTATCGAAGAGAGAATGAAGAATTACGACACACAAATACGAAATCGGAAATGTTGATTAAATTACATCATATGCAAAAAGAGCGCAAGGAACAAATAATTTCTGACGAGAACAATCATATAGAAAAATTGTATGCCCAAATTAAGAAATTAAAAGATTAAAGTGATGCCCAAATTAAGAAATTAAAAGACGAAAGTGATTTCAATCAGAGACTAACAAATCAAGATATAAAGAAAGAAATAAGTGATTACGAAGTAGAAACAATCCACTTGAACAAAATCGTTAACAACAAGGATGAAGAACTGACGCACATACGACAGAAATTGACAGATCAAGAATCAGTGGTCGACCAGTATCGACAACAGATAAAAGTTCTTCAACAACAAAATAGCGACTCTAAAAAAGAACACAAGCTAGAGATCGCAAAGAGTAATAAAATAATATCCAACAATTCTGAAGAAATTTTCAGATTAAGAAACCACAACAAAACCCTGATTACAAAAATCAAAAAATTGAAAAACAACAACAAGAGGGAACAATCCGGTGACGACCTCGCAGGAAAACTACTAGAAAAGCAAGAAGAAAACCAGTGTTTAAATAATAGTAAACAGGAACTACATAGCCAAATCAAGGAGCTAGAAATTGAAAAAAAATCGCAAGAGGAAAGAATCGAAAGAATTCCAATTCATGAACAATCTACTAAAGAACCAAGAAGCACAATCTAGGAAAATACATCCCAAAATCAAATCGAAGAAGTGAAGACAGTCCTTGTCACAGTCCAAAGGAAAGAAGAACAAACGAAACCTATACCTTACAGACATCCTAATTATAATCGTCATTTTGACCAACGACAGGGTCAAAATGAATATTCACATAAGACTTATGTACTGGATATGCGAAAATATCGACATACTAAGCAACAATCGAGACAGATCATTCCACAAAAAGATCTAAGAGCTCCGATAAAAATAGATCTAGGATGGACCACAGGAGATGCTATGCGACAATTCTCTTGGGGAATCCGTAATTCGTATCGGCTCATCTCTTCAAAGGTCACAAATACAAAAGGGAAAGAATTCCGAGATGACAAGATAAATCAGACATAAATGTCAAATACATCTTTGAGGACAAAGATTCCCTTAAGGGGAAGGAAATGTAACGAACATAAAATATATAAATATTAAAAATAATATTATGAGATAATTATTAATTAATAATTAATAATTATCAAAGAGTCATAACCATAGGTTGAAAAGTCATGAATGGACATATATAAGTCCAACCATTGTAATTCAATCATATCAATTCATATCATCAATTTATTATTATGGCTTATTTCATTTACCAAGTTTTCTGGTAATATTATTTCTACAAGCGAATAATATTTGTTTCACTAAGGAGCGGAGCAAGAGATTAAGGGTCCTGAGGAACTTCCTAGCAATTTGAGGGGATGTAATACTCCAAAAATTCGTAAAAATTTAAAATTTTTCAAATAACATTAAATGTTTGCAATCATCACTATTGAGGAACATTTAATTGTTAACGGTTAACCTAAACAGGCTTAAACTAGAACTAATTATTTTGTTAATTTCTAGTTACGCATACTTACTTATTGTTTTCGTAAATCATTATTAAGGATTTGATTTAGCAGGTTGTGATTTGGAACAACGGGAATTGAAACATCTGTTTACTTACTAGTGCTAAGTTTGCTTTACTGTTTTGTGAAAATATGAAGGAACTTCAGTTGAGATCGAGGCTTACTTAGCTTTTTAGCTAATGCAGTGAAGTGATGCTTCTTTTAGAGGTCCTTTACAGGTAAGACGTTTTGTCACTAGTTTCCAGATCGAGATTATTATCTCAACTAGCAAAAAATAGAATGCTAGTAAATTTATTTACTTTACAGCTTTGAGCAATAAATGAGGTATCGTTGATCTCTATATTTATGTTCTAAATAGTTTTTGGTAATATAAGTATTTTTAGTAAACTGAACCTAGTCTAGTTGCTCTTCCATTTCGCTATAACTATAACTTGTTCATTTAACTTTCATCGATCTATTTTCAGTTTAGTTCCTGTATGTAAGTCTAGTGAAAGGTAAATTGTATAACATATTCCTTTATTTATTGACTTGATGTTGAGTTAAACTCAAGAGTATTTGTTTTCCACAAATAACGAGTTAAATAAACTTAGGAAAACCTATGATCTAGGTATAGTCATAAAGTATATTGACTGTTATTCACACATGGAAATAAAACCTAGTGCATAAGATAGTTCTTCTGGGTTGTACTAGTACTTACCAAATGGAGATGTAATAATACAAATTTTATATATTTTTTTTAACAGAAACAGTAAAAGGGGGTAGCATTAAATAGGCTGTGCACAGCCATACATTACATAATATGCGATAATTGAGAGTTCTTGCTGTTCAAAAAAGAGAAAACCAAAAATGGTCCAGAAGGGAGACCAAAGAACTCCACACAGAGTTTTTACATATATTCTATGAACTGTGGTAGTATATACCCTAATAAGATGTTGGTTAAGGAACAAACAGAAAAACATAAACTAAGAAAACCATTTAAATTTTGCATGGGGGCTTCAACGGCACTACCGACTCCTCCTCCATGGGCTGAACTGCTAAAGGGGTTTCGCGGGCCTGGCTGACTTGGTTCATGCTGACCAAATGCTGAAGGTCTTCTTGGATTCTATCCAGTTTGCCCATCATTTCCTTGAGATTCATCTTTGTGTCATCAATCCCGGAGTCGTGGTTGCTTATTTGGTAGGATGTATAGCTGACCACCTCACCCATGCTCTTTACCTCTTGAGCAATTTCCTTATTATCCATGATACCGATGGCCATCATCTCATACAAACGCCTAAGGTTTTTCTTCAGGTCTGCAATCCCTGCATTCTCATTTGCTGGGTTCATTTTGCCTTTAAGAGCTATACTAGAGAAACGAAGATGGAGATTCTGAACAACACCTTCCAAATCTTGGGCCTGAGGTCCACAATAAAACTCACCAAGAACAGAATTGAGGATACTAACTTCTCGCAGGAGAGTGTCGCAATCCTTCTTACTTCTATAGGAAAGGGTGCCTACTACACCTTCCTTCCACCCAGAGCAGTTACAACCAAGGATCATGATGCTTCCTGCAATAAAAAACTCACCAACAGGAAGACTGAGCCCGAGACCCGAACTCAAACGCCACAGAGGACCATCAGCATGGGGAGAGCAATGACAAGAGAAGAAGGCAGCGAGAGCCTGCCTTTCTTTCACAAACACCCTGCAAAGAGGCAAAGACTCCCACGGCATCTTCTACAGAACTCCCTCGTCTACTTCTAATATTACATCCAACGGAGTCCTCTTCGGGGAGAAAGCAGAGCAAGCATGAATCAGACCACTGTTCAAAGAAGCTAGGGGGTGAAAATGGAGTCTATAGGAAGACATATTGAAAGGGTTAACAAGACCTGCTACGTGCAAACTTGAGCAGCATTTATGCTGGAGTAGATAGGAGTTAAGGACGTCGGGGATCAAGGAGGGCGGGAGCCACGCGGCGTTGGCATGGGAGATGGTGGGATGATCAGTTGATACGCTGGAACCTTCACTTTTAACCATGGCATCGTACTCTATGAAATGAGGATTAGACCCTTTGAACCGAAGATGAATGGCATCGAGGTCATTGCAATGGGCATTATATCCTTTGAGCCAAAAGTTCATTAGGGTATAGGCTTAAGGAGGTTATCTAACCCATTGAGTTGCAAATGCCCTTGTGGTAGAGAGGCCCCCATATTTACTAAGGCATCGGCGGCTACATTGTTTGAGCGAAGGATATGGTAGAAATTATAGTGTGTGGATAGAAGAGGGGTAATTTTGTCATATAATCGACAACATTTAATCGAGCCATTGGTGTATCCATTGATCATTTTATATATGATATGTCTAGAGTCTCCAAATATCGCAACCCTGCAGAGATTAGTGTCGGCGAGGATCGTCAATCCCTGAAGAAGAGCCATCCATTCAGCTTCATTATTGGTCTTGAAGCCTAATCCCCAGGCAAAGGTTTGTTCATTTTTTTCTTCAGGATCCAAAAGGATCCCTCCCGCACCTGCCACCCCTCAAATTTTATATTTTAAAACAATGGCATTATTGCTATTTGGGTAAAGAAGTAAAAGATTACTTTCTACAGAACAAATCTAACCAATTTAACATTTATATGATCTTCATCTCACAAGGTGATATATAGATCTAAGTTTAATACATAGTCTAACAAAACCATACTATACATCTTCCTATACTTGCAACCTCATATACATAAAGATTAAGTTTTTACCATGTCTTTTACAATGCTAAGTTTGCTCATAAGTTGTTGTTCATTATGCAAATTAAGTTGAAGAAAGTCTTACATGACTATTTACCCATTTCAAAAGATTTCAAAACATGGATATAAACCCTAGTATAAATTTTACCTCCCTATAATACTCGTTAGGGTTATAATATATTGAATGTTATGAAAAGTATTGTAACCAAAGTTCCTTTACAAATTGTTAATGTGTGCAGGTTGCTCCATGGGGGTTTCAAAACTGTATCATAAACCCACATTTCGTAAATAAATCTGCAGCCATGTGGTCGATGTTCGGTGGTTAGGTTTTGTTGACTTTGGGGGCAATATAAAACTGTTCTAAAACCCTAAAATCACACTTTCCTTAATCTTCTTGTCTCTGCTACGAAGTGGATGAGCTACAGACTTATGGCCGCATGGCCTTACTATCACTCCATTGTGTATAAGCCTCCTTGCCAAAAGTCGTCTTTCTTCTGGGTATAGAGGTTCATGTGGCCACTGTTTTTTATCTGTGTAAGAACTCTCCATCCCCATTACCCTAGCTCCGTAAACACCACTCCTATCATTACCTTGACTCTGCAAGTGCTACCATCCATACACTGGTGCGGTGAGAGTGGACTTGATAGAGTGAGCACGATTCTTGACTGTTTAAAAGAGTGTTATTAAAGAGTATCGGGTTCTCTGTCTTACTGCTCATTTTTTGGTGTGGATTTGACTCTGCTTCATTGTGATTTCTTTGTTTCGGCTTGCACACTGTGCGTTTGTGCTTTCTTCTGACAGTGCTTCCCCGAAGCTTGTTGTACCCTTAATGGTGGCTAGGGTTTGTGCATATTACCACTACGGGGCGGAAAAATCCATTTTCAGGTAAGATATTCAGTTTCTAAACAAAGTTATAATTCTTTTTGCACCATTCAGAGACTTATCTCCTTAGTTATTTATGTGGGTTTTTAAAATTTATTGGTTTCAATGTGCAGGTGCTTAAATTTGTAGAAGGGTGCTGGAAACCACTGAAGAAAACCCTGCACGGACTCCACGCTGCATGTCTACCCTGGTAAGCCTCGGTCTCGCCTAAGGTTTCTCCTGCACTAGTGTATGGTGTTTTTAGTTGGTACTATCTGCTTGGTTTTTGGACTACTGCTCGGTCGTGGATACATTGTGGTATGTTTGTTTGGATGGTCATGTGGTCAAGGCTGTGATGTATTGTGAAGGAAACTTTGAAGCCCCCGTGGTTGTATCGTGATGGAATTCTTTTGTGGCTTTCACGGCCGTGACTTGGAAAAAAAATTATGGGCCTTCTCAGTCGTAGTTTTGATTTCAGTAAAGTTATTTTTATACAGGCTTTTAAGCCATGACTTAAATTGTAAAAAGGCCATTAGGTCGTAACCTCTAAGGTGACAATAGTGGTTTTGATAATGATGATAGGGTTTTAGATGTTGTCTATAAATTGATTAAGCTTTTAAGCTTACTATTTCGTGACTTCTATATTCGATAATAAATATATATTGTGGTTTTAAGAGAAAAATGGCATGCTGTGAGATTCTTATGGGTTCTGGTTTTCCTTCAAATCTGTTTAAATTAACCCTAAACAGAGTTATTGATACTGAATTTGATATTTGTTTTGGTTTCAAAGTGAAAAGAAATGTTCAGACAGTTGGTTTTTAGAATATAATTTGATTTTAACTGTTAATAACAATTTCTTCAGTAAATGGATAGAAGAAAGGTTGATTATGCAACCTCATTCTTTACTGTATTTTTTTGGGTTAATATATTTTGAAAGGTCTTTTACTTATTTTCTTTTAGTTTATATTTAACATAAAGTGTTAATATTGTTTCTTGTGGATAATGCATATAATTTTATATATTCATTTATTAGATACTTGTAGCTATACAAATGAAGTATGTATGCTTTAATTAGTTTATGTGTTAAACTGGATAATTTCGTTGCTAGTAAATAAGAAGGTAAATATAGTCATATTTGATAGTTTTTCTTCAAAATGGGTTTATTTATAAAACCCTAATTACTCTTAGATTAATACATAGTTAGTATTGATTATAATATTATTCTAGTTTCATTTTACTTAGTTTAAAGATGAAAATATCTCAATAAACTTCTAGCCTTATTTACTATTTCTTAGTTAACCCTGCTTATTTATTTTCCTATTTTTATATGCCTTTTGGGTCACTATGATAATATGCTTATAGTATATGTTCTATCTAATGTGTAAGTAAATATATAGACTATATATATGTGTGTGTGTATTTTTATCTTTCCTAGAGATAGATTTATTTATGTTATTATAGAGTACTCTGTCTAAGTAAAACATCTAAATAGGAAGGAAAAACATACATATGAATAACTCTTATGAAACCAGCAGAAGGAAATAAAACACATTCATGCATACTTCATTCGATTCCTTATCTGAATTTAATCTAA
Source organism: Pseudotsuga menziesii (assembly GCA_001517045.1). Classification (NCBI taxonomy): domain Eukaryota; kingdom Viridiplantae; phylum Streptophyta; class Pinopsida; order Pinales; family Pinaceae; genus Pseudotsuga; species Pseudotsuga menziesii. The sequence goes on along the minus strand of LPNX011013855.1, from coordinate 61,249 downwards.
CCTGCTGTATTAGAGTACTATCTTTAAAAAGGTGTGGAAAAATGCAGTTAGGTATTCTTTTAATCTATCAGTAAAACTGGAAATTCTTCTAATCATTTACCTTAATCTATCTAATCCAGCATTTAACTATATTTTCACAGTAAAAGTATTTCATTAACTAACCCTAACAACAACAGAACAAAAGCATAACATATTATTGCTTAAACTCAATCCTTCTAGATAACAATAAAAAATTAGAAAGCTAGATAAATCATGTAGAAACTAGAAATGTAGAAGAGGTGACAACAGCTTAAGGAACCTGTTCCTCCCAACCAACTCCCGAAGAAAAGCTGAACTGCAAATCTCAAGACCCCCGAGCTTGTCTCCTGGTCCACCTGGTATAAGTACTGGGTGAGAGATGTAGTCTAGTAATCCTCTGCAACTCTACTAAGAAATCAACAGTAAATTTGTTCTACATGCAGCAGTATGAACTCAGCTTAGAATAGCTGCACTAGTTTAGGTCTTCAACACTACAAAACTTTAGCTAGTCCCCTCCATCGAATTTTATTGTGCACTTCATTCACTCATAATGTTCATAAGTCAAGAATGAACATCCCCAACTGTCTTCAATGGAAAGTTNTGAGCCACTTGCTCTTGTTCCACTTTCTTGGGGAACATGACCACAAAAATAGGGAAGTTGCCTCCTGCAACAGCTAGAAGTAGTTTGAGGATGCTGCCAAGTGCCGATCTGCTCTCAACCCAGCTTACTCCACCAAGTGACCAGTAAAACACTCATTTAAACTGGTGAGAATAGCTCGAATGAGCACCAGTCTGCCACCCATGGAGAGAAGTTTGTATGGCCAGTGATTGATAATTTTCTCAAAATTATTTAATATCCATTTCCAGACATTTACGCCATAGATGAGGGGCTTGATAAATTTCCTAAGATATTTAAATCCTACCTGAATGGGTTCCACTTTGTAGCGCGGCAAATAGTTGATTCTGTTTAAAACCCCCTCATCCATTTCATTAAAGAGAAAGGAGGATTTAACAATACCAATGCACAGGCCAGAAGCATAGCCAAACATGTCCATTATCACATCAAAGGCCATCCATTCAGCAAGAGTACTAGTCCCAAAAAGCACCACATCATCTACAAACAACAAGTGTATTAGGGCCAACGTAGAGGAGATCTTAATACCCCGAATCCTCCCATTTCTTGTGCATCCTTAATGAGCAGACTAAGACCCTCTATGACTAAATCCAATATCAAATAAACATCTATATGCTATTTCGACTTGTTTAGCAAATCCCTTGACTTGATCTCGACAATAATTCAGAGTTTCTCTTTTGATAAGAGCCTTTACAACTTCTTACTTTGTTCATTAATTGTTTTATTTTTCACAATTGTTTAAAAGATAGACTCAATCCCTACTCTTGAGATTTAAATGCTTACATGCATGCATATATTGTGCAATTGTGTGTTTTAACTTTGCATACTAAGATCAATTTTCTAGGCAAGTGATTAAAAATTAATGGCATGTTATTATATTTCAACGGTTATAAGCTTATAGTTATCTGTCAGAATTACATATTGCACATCTTTTAATATGCATATGAGTTCAAAACCCGTTATATTGACTGAAAATAACTATAACGATGTACCCATTTAATTTTAATTCAACTACTACATTACAAACCATGCATGCTCTGCTAATCAATCTCCATGTCTAACAATATATAAACTTTTAGATCATCTATGAAATCCTATGCTTTTCTTTCAAAAGGATTAATAACTATTTTTGTTCATAAACAGTACCATGTTCGTTGTAGATAAGAGAAACATTCTTCACATGAATGATAAAAATAAACCTTAGATTTTATTTAAACAATCATAGCAAACAAAATTCTCACGTTCAATAAAAAATCACTACAAGGAAAATACCCTCTAGTGGAAGCCCATTAAAAAACATCAAAAATCCGTTTATAGCAAAGGTTGCTAGCGGAGGTGAGCGGGCGAAAGGTTTAGTGTATATATTTTGTTTTCGATCGGTGTGTTTTCTTCGTAAACGCATTAGTGCGTTACATACTATGTCGTACCAGTGTGGAAAAAATGATACCGCACTGAAACCGATAAAAATATAAATCAACAAAAAAATAATTCAAAAACTCTTGTTATTAACAAAATTGTTTAGCAGTGCGTTTATATGCATTAAACACACCAACACATTTTATGTGTAACAACTTGGTGCGTTTAATACTCTTAAACGCACCATTATTTCAATCTATATTTTAATAAGAAATCTAATACTGACGCACACGATAACACTAAATGCACCGGAGTGCGTTTAACAAATAAACACACCATATTCTATTATACATCATTTAATTACAAAATTTGTTTTAAATGTAATTACAAACCTTGATTAACGATGTGTTTTTATAATATAAGCACTGGTGCATTTGTCTTTTCCAAACACATCGGGGGTAAACATTAAAAAATCACCGGAAACCTCATCAATTTACATGGCCCCAGTTATCATATTTGCACTCTTCGATCTCCTCCAAATGGAACCTTCTCTTAGAGGAGGAAGCGGTCATCTGCCCCTATGCAAAAGGGTTTTTTGTAGTAATATTTGTTTTTGTAGAAGATAAAGAAAAAATCTTTAGATCTGAGCTGTGGTTCTGGGGCAGGTCCGGTCTGCCCATGCAATCATGGTCCCCTGCTTTTAATGCCTGCACTGTAGCTATCTCTTCTGCATCGGTCTCAGTTAGACTTCCAAATCTATCTCTACATTTTTTGGGACTCACCTCTGTGTAATCCATCGAGAATGCCCTCGGAAATTTTCACAGCAGAAGTCAAGAAACGGAGACTACCTTCACCACCTATGCTGGAATTTGTGTGGAAATGGATTTAAGTAAAGTGATTTCAATGGAAATCATCCTGGAAGGTAAGGGATATTCATGGACTCAAAAGTTATATTACAAGCAAATTCATTTTAGATCTAGAGCATGATATGATACTGGGAATTTACGCCTCAATTGCAAAAAAATCCTAGAGAAAAATAAAGAAAGAAAACCCACTGTAAGCCCACCTGGTACTGGATTAGTGCAAATCCTAAACATTAGTACATATGGAAGGACCTTGATCTTTTGAAAGAAATACTAGTGGATGAAAACAACAGTGAACCATCTCAACAAACTGGGAAACCAAATATTGATCCTCCCCCTGCCCAAGAAACTATTGAGCCCCCAAAACCGCCTACCTCTACAAGTTGGGCAGATCAAGCAGAAGAAGATTCATAAGTTTCGTCTCTAGACAATCAAGCAACTATTAAAGAACAAGAACAATCCAAGGGATGGACGGAAGTCTCAAAAAAGAAGAAGCCTCTTCAATCCAGGCAGCCAGTGAAGACACGAAGTGAGACTAGCACCATGAAAGTGCACCCGATTTAGACCGTCTCTTTGTATTTTTGGGAATTCCTTCTTGGTTGTAGACAAAGGAATTAGAATTTGAAGCGGCATGGAATAATGCTCTAACTATGTACTTTGTCGATTTTGACTTTTACCCACGACCCCCCTTTAATATATAATAATCGTTCTAGTTAAAAAAAAACCTATTTCAATTTATATTTTAACATTCTAATATCGCGTGCACAGGATAACCCTAAACGCATCGGTGCTTCTTCAATAAATAAATGCACTGCATTCTACTATACATAATTTTATTGCAAATATAAACCCTAATTAATATTACGTCTTTATAATATAAGCACTAGTGCATTTGTCTTTTACAAACGCAATGGGTTTAAACATTAAAAAAAACACCGAAATACCCATCAATTTTTTTTAAAACCCTATTCTTCGATGGGTCAATTTTTTCAACAGGCACCAGTGTGCTTCATCTGAAACACATGCCAATGGTGCAATCCAAACAACTTGAACACGATGCACATCTGTAAAGATATAAAAAAAACATAAAATTAATAAACATAAAACATAAAATAGTTTTAAAAAATAACTAAATTATCTAGTGCACCTAGGTCATGTTATGACAAGGTTTTCGGTGCTCTAACATGGCATAGGTGCACTCGTAAGATACACACACCATTATGGTGCGCTTTAATATAACGAACACACCGGTTAACATAGTATAATAAACAACCAAAGTAATCATACGGTGCATCTATGGAATTTGAGTGCATCGTTGGCGGTGCTCTTAAATTTCTTAAGTGCGTTGTGATTTTTTATTTATTTATTTAAATAACAATTGTGTATAAACAGTTCATTTGGTTGAAGTAAACACATCGTTAACGTTGCACTTACTTGAACTGAACATACTGACAACGTATTCGTTAACCATTTAAAAAAAAATTAATGTCGGTGTGTCCATTCCATGTCAGTGTACCGGTGGCAATGCTCTGATGTGACATAGGCACACCGGAATTACATTTATCGAAAATGGTTAATGGTGCGTTCATAAAATGGGAAGAATCGGTGCGCAAATATGATTTCGGCACACCATTAGGTCCATTTTACAAATTGTAGCAATGCATCGGATATTTGAAGCACTGTTTAGATTAATTTTAATTATGTTAAATATAGTATCAGTTGGTAGCAAATAATTTGGCAATGCTTCGCCTAGTCATAGTTGTCTTGTTTCACTCCTATTGTGACATGCTATGCTCACCATCCCGATATATATTTCATTCACTCTAGGTAGATGGGAATTTTTCTACTGTCATGGAGCGTTATTAAATATATAGGTCCACTGTGCATCAAAATTGTTCTTTGTTTTTTCATATGCCAAGAAGAAGCTTCAATTGTGCAACGTGTTCATTGCAAATAATCACTTTTTGTTTAGTTGTTATAAGGCTAGTTTTACTAGTAGGCTTTTGATATGCCTATTTTGTGCTTAAATTTAGTTTAACTGCAGCCTTTTAACCCAAAGTTTAAAGACTCTTGCTTCAATTTGGCTATGTAATTATATGGGTGGATTCCAAGCGGGCAAAGAATTATATGCATGAGACATCACATTATTGTATTGAATGAGAGGCATAATATTTTCTCCAACTTGTAATTGAATTTAAAATATCATTTGGTTCATGTTATTGTTAGGGTCTTTGTAAAGTTTTCGAGCTCTATGTATATGTAAATATTTTTGTGACAATGGTTTAATGTAAAACACAACTTCTTATTTTTGTCAGGCTTCTCAGGGATTTAATTTACTTAGATGTGTTGACATTAGAAAGTCAAAGTTATTGCATTATAACACATACACATGGATTTTTCATCAATGCCACACCTAGAAACATATTGGAACCCAAACTTGTAAAGCCTTCTCATGAATCAACCTCATTAATTGGACTTATGTGCCAAATCAACGACATTCAAAAAAGGTTGTTTCTTTTTTTATAAGAATGAATATTTTCTTGATATTGCATGAATGTTTAGAGTGATTTTGTATATTGGTCTATTTCTCTCTTCTATATTTAAATGTTATTTTATTATATTGTGTTCTTCCATCAACCTCTTGTTGTCAAAATAAACTAAGGTAGTGAGTAAATTGCTTACCCAAGGAAGTAATTGATATGAAAGATTATCTTTGTAGGGTTTTGTGCAGAAGTTATTGAAAAGAGGTCCTTTGTGTATCCTTTTGAAAATGTACCAAGTTTGTTGCCATTTAATACATGGCTTGGTGTTCATACTGCACAGGTAGATGGTATAATATTGAATTTAAACTCTCCATTGCTTTATGAATTGGCATACTCTGATAATTTGTCTAGAAGTTAATTCTAAAGTTGCAGGTTGCCTTCATTTTATTTTCTTGATTATGTACTGTGTGTATATGACCGGATGGCTTGCTTTTGTATCTATAATAATATCTTGTCAAATATGAAAATTCAATTGAATTTTAATAAATTGTCACCAGGTTTTCAGGTTGAATAATTCAAACTATCCTTTAAAGTCATATAATTTACAATATTGTCCATTAGAGTTTGTTGTTCATTTGGCCAAAGTAAGGAATTGACTCTATTTAACCCATAATGTTTTTATGAAGTTATGTGTCATGCATGGAACATGAATGGTCTAGTTGGAAATCTACTCAACCAATATACATTGCAATTTCAATTATTGGATCAGGTGTAGGCATGTATACTATACATCAACTAAGCAGTTTATGTATATGTATCAACATTTCCCCAATTCTTAAAGGGTATTAGCTTCATGGAAGAGCACTTGCCTTATAAGCATGAGGTTGGTGGTTCAATTCCTCCATGCACTGTCTATAGAAATAAATTAATAAAAACAACTAAATATACTAACAGTTAACGACAATTAATGATTAAGATGATTTAATACACTACTTGTTGACAATAATTAATGACTACAACTACTAAATAAATGACCATATAAAAGCAATCAATGACTAAGAAAACTACTAAATGTACTACCAGTTGACGGTAATTAATGATTAAAATGACTAAATATACTACTTGTTGACGACAATGGATGACTATGACTACTAAATATGTGACCAAATAACATCAATCAATGACTAAAAAAACTACTAAATATACTACCAAGTTGACGAATTAGAACAACCAATAAATAACTAAATATTTTTAGTCATAAATTTAGTCACATTATAAATGTCTTGCAATAAACTACTAATAGTCATGTGACGTAAATTATTAATTTATATGCAATTTTTAGTAGATTTTTTAGTCATATATTTCTGTTTTTTCTACTAGTGACTTCAACATATGCTCACAACCTATATGTAATCCATTGTAGATCAATTCTTTGGATGCCTCTTCTTTGTATGTTAGCACCTATTAGAAAACATCCATGGATAAGTGTAAATTAATTATTATACCTGCCAATTCACGATATACTTTTCATTCACAAGTAAAAAAAGTTTGATTTGTATTAGTTTGATTTTAATCTATAACATTTTATAAAGTTTTTTAAACCTTTTTTCAATTTTCATATTAAACTCAATATTTTGAAAATACATTATTTCGTTTTTTATTGGCTTAGGACACCTCCTATGGGACATAAATCCATGCAGGAGCAATTTTAATTATCAAAATAAAATTTTAATAAAATTAATTTATAAAATTAAAATTTTCGAAGTAGTCAAGTGTCCATATTGGTACACGATAATTCTAAGGCCATCTAGGAGACTTTGGTTAGGCACGCGTAATAGAGTCGATCTGATCCTTGATTTGAAATATGTACATGAAGTTGTTGCAGAGCTGTATTTGGCAGCAGGTTCCCAACATTCCATCTTGCTACAAATTTCTTCGTTGTTGGATTCCATTCTTGAACAAAAAATCAAACTCAAATTTTTCATCAGGGAGTTCTTGTTTAATGCTCAGTCATTGCCTCTAGTGACATTTCTCAAATCCAACCATTTAAATCATTGAGATCAAGACATAAGATAACAATTTTAGAACTATTCTTGAATCATTCAAAGAAACATCAATGGTAGCAGGAGGCATGTTGCATTCCGAACAAAGCGTGAGGATTTCATTTGCAGTATTCAAACCCCATGAAGGATGCCATATCGATGATGTTGTTGATCACATGGTGGTTGTGATTGACTCCATTAGTGTACCAACAACAAATTGGAGGTTAGCATCTCCATCCTGAGATGTTTCATTTTAGTCGTTGCAGGAAACGAGCTCCTATCTAGTGACAGTCCCCCAATAGTAATGCCACTTCCCTCTTCAGCATTGTCTACTATACAAAGACCAATGGATAGGAATTTCCAAGTGGAATTCACGTCCATCCTGTTGAGTTGGGCGTCAAGTTCAATCAACTTGCTCTTGGCGGAGAGCACAGAGCTACGAGTATATGTCCAGTTACTTAAAATTTCCTCCATTAAGGTCCCATCATGTTTTTGATAAGCCAGTAGTGATTTATTTTTCCACCCCTCTTCCTTTGTCCAAGTGCTCGGTAACCAGGCGAGCTTCCCATCTGTCGATTAGGACTCTCACTAGCATGGAGACACCGGTCTCATAACCTTCCTCCATCATCATGCCCATGCCATGCTGAGCACGACTGTGTCCACTATTACCCCGACGAGGGGTTCCCCGTTGTCGAAACATGGTGTGTTAACACTAAATATTGTTCACCAAGTTCTATATGGTCCAAACCATAACTATACATCATATTCCCACCATTATTTCCTCCATTTTGACATTCACAACTAAATTTCCACCAAACATGGTCCAAAACATTATTATTCATTCCTCATAAATAAAGGGAAGTTGAGCATAAAATGTGATTTATCCCCACTCTCTCCAAAAAGGACCAAAAAGCCCTAAAAATGAGAATGGGTCAATAACCATAGATAAATACCATGCACAATAAATACCATGGGTAAAAAAACCTTGGACCATCCTATAAATATATTGTGAAGGTCTCACCAGAAAGACTTTTTGGCCATTCACTTTTGGTCACACTTTTCACTTTTTGCCATTTTCCTTTCACCATTATCATCACACCTTTCCATATCATTCCCATGGTGTATGTTGAGCTTGCTCCATACTGATTTGGATCCATTCCCCCTATTTGACAACCATTAGTGGAGTAGACTGGAGACCAAAACCGTGGAGTTGTGGGACCATTTCCTCGGACAACTACAGTGGCCCTACTTCAAAAGAAAGGTATTTTTTGTTCTTATTTTTCATTAGTTAGTAGAATATATTTGAAAAAAATATATTTCTATTGTTGTTAATCAAAGTTGAGTAATCCTTTGTACTATGAACTCTACCCTATGATCTGGTTCATCTAGGGTAGGTGCTTTTGCACGCAGCAGGGGATAAATCCCCACTACAATTTTAGTGACTCTGCTAGGGAAATCCTTTCAGATATTTGTGTTTACAGTTGTTTCTACTTGTTTGTTATCCTTTGGTACCTTCAACTGTCACAGATCTGGCTCTCTCACGGCAGATCTGAACCATTCTTGCCTCAGTGCCTGCCCCCTTGTCCCAGGTCGACAATATTTTCTTCAAAAATTCTCACTTCAGCGGGATCACACTTATTCGACAGAAAGTTGCAACTAGGTCGCCCCTTTTTTACTAATAAGCACAACCTAGGTCACGCCTTCTGCCCCGATAAGTGCGACCTGGACCAGAACTCCAAATCGCACTTGTCCCAGCTCTCGGAGTGACCCCGGTTGCTACCGTGACCCTGTTTTGTGCAGCTTATCCCGCATAAACCCATGTTTTGTGTGATCTGAGTCTTCCAATTATTTTGTTGTTCTGATCATGAATGTTTCATAGTTTTATGCGACCCCGATTGCACTTTTTCCACCGACAGGTGTGACCTGTAGTTTTCAGTCCTTTTCAGTGTTTGAGATCCTTGTTCTATACCCCCTTTCGGTGTTCTACCCCTTCCTGACCTATTTATGTCCATATATGATCCATTACAACCCCTTGGTTCATTTTGTTGTCCTCTTTGCCTTGTATCTGAGCCCCTTGAGTCGAGCTTAGTAGTTGAGACCCCTTGTGTGTTTCCTACATCATGATTAGTTCCTTTTGCGCTCTTTTACTTGTGTATACTTTATTTTCTGGAAGAATTAGTTGTGATTTTGCATGATATTTACTGTCATTTACTGTTATTTATTTGCATTTTTGTCTCTCTGTCATGAGATTGTTTGGGTTTATATTTTGCACATCACTTGTGCACACATCTCACACCCTAAAGTAGAACGCTTTGTTCATGACCCCAAGCTAGCCTAAAAAATTAACTTAATGGAACCAACATTATAACCTCATTTGAGTACCAAAACAATCTTGTAGCTAAGTTAGGACATTGGGGATAGGGATCCAAACAACACCCCTCTGTCACTTACATATGAGCCATAATTGTTGTCCATTAGGGGACCAAAATCCTCTTGTACTTGTTGACATGGTCACGACCAGTCTGTTGGAGGCCCCCCTGCTCTACGGCAGTAAGACACAACGAAGGGGTTCCGAAAGTCAAGGTGGAATACCGCACTCCATTATGTACCAAAGGCTACCCTTCATAGTCCTCCTTGTGCATGTCGAAGTATACCGGGTGTCGAGGGCCAAAGGGCTGAAGTGCCAGTAAACCACTCCATACGTGTCATGAACAAGGTATTCTAGTTTCCATTCTATATAGGGCTCTTTTACCAGAGTTCCCTCTCGGTAGTGGGATTCCCTTATCCTATTGTACTTATGTTTCGTATTGTTTGACTAGGATTTCATCACCTTGCAGAGGATACGATTTGTGAGGGGATTCCAGCTTGTATCTAGGAGTTTGCTTGCACTCTTACCCCATAGGTTAGTGAGTCATTTTCTTTCTAGTCAGTGTTGTTTCTTGGATTTCTGGCCACTTTGTTGTAGACTTGCCTGTTGAAACACATTGTTGCAATACGGTTTTAGAGCTTGCTTTTTGGCCTATCAGCCACCATTTGTAAGCTCTCCTTTTGCACACTCGGTTGTAGTTGGGTTTTTGAGCCTATGTTTAACACTCTTACGCCTACATTCATTATACAACACACCATCACATCATCATAGCTCCACCACGCTACTCACATAGGCTTAGGGGAATACCCCTTAGTTCGGTTCGTTGAACCGTCACTGTCAGATCCATATTCTACGTCATTCACCACCTTCAGAACCATATACTTCCTTTGATTCTAATTTGGATTCCTATCAATCCAAACCTACCTTATTACCGCCTCATCTAGCCCCATGGCTAGTGCACCTCGTAACCCCTTTAAGGGGGTGACAGTTGATAGTGGGCTTGTGTTTGTCCCACCCACTATTCGAGGTATCCCTTCTATTGGACTTATAGGTCCCGATCCTTATAGTGGGCCCTTTGCCATTGCACACACTGTTGTTGGTATGCTACCCACAGTGGTGGCCCCACTCTAGCCACCATGGTTCCTACCATACCACCATTCATAAATGGGGGCAATGGCCCTTCCATTTCCATTACATCTATTACTACCATACTAATGACTACTCCTACTGTCAGAAGTCAACCTTACCCACCCCTAGTTACCCATGGGAACTGCATTCCCACTGGCGCCGACACCATCATTGTCCCTTCCTTGTCCACTCTTGGTTCTAGTCTACCTTCCATGGCTAGTCTCAACCTCTCTGATTTGGCACGGTTGACCAATGACCCCATTCGTCCTAACCCATTATGGCCTACCAACCTCCCCTCAGGCATCCCTAAGTTTGAGGGAAAGGTGAGAGAAGACCCCCAAAACCATATTATGGCATTCCACTTATGGTGTTCATCTAACAACATAATGGACGATTTTATCCAATTGTGGTTATTCCAGCACACACTCACAAGCGTTGCGGTCAAATGGTATATCGAACTGCCTCATGCCACCTACCCAGACTTTCCCTCGTTAGCCTCAATGTTTCTCTAGTACTTCTTGTTACCTGTTCGATATGATGAGGGTGTGGAAATTCTATTGTCCTGTAGACAAAACACATCCACCCACATCATGTATCATATCCATGAATGGCGTCGTCATCGTGGCTTGTGTAAGATCTAGTTAGATGATAGGATTTTCCTAGATTGGTTTCTTAAAACCTTACTCCCCCCATCGCCAAGGACATTTCATCTGAGCACCCACTAATTGAGGAGGAAGCCACCTTGAAGGCACAATAGTTTGATCTCATCTACGCCCAATCAGGATATCTATATACAATTATACCCGATGCCCCCCATATTGGCTCCTCACATCGAGATATGTCGGGGACATCCCATGATGTTTATGGAGTCATTGGCTCTATTACTCAGCATCCCCACTTTTACCTAGCCTCTCCTTCGATGCCACCCCATTCTGGTAACACCCCTAGTAATGCCCATCCAGGTTACGCCCCTGATTTTTCACGGGTAACGCCTCAGTCTAGAGCCACACCTTCCTATGCGCCTCTCACATCAGTTCCTCATGTTCATGGACCGAATTGCACGACACACTCCTGTAATGGATAGATAGTAGGATTTGCATATCCTCCAGTTGCCCTTGCCTATTATCCACCACATGTGCAGCCTACTCCTACTTCGACCCTGACTCCTCCTTGTCCTCAATGACATGTATACGCACAGTGAAACCTCCCTAATCAACCCGCCCCCAATAACCAAGAAGAGCAGGGAAGAAATAAGAGAGGTAGGAATCGAGGAAACAACCAACCTCCAGGAGGTGCCCAACAACCCAACCCTCCAAAAAATAATGGATCTAACCTCCCTACATAGAATTCCTTGCGCCCCCTAGGACTAGGAATAAACCACAATTACGGACTAACCATCTGTGTGCCATTTGTAACACTTGTAGCCATTATATGCATCAATGTCCTCATATGAATCACGTCCGGCATTTACTCCAAACTCATAATCAACATGACCCCAATGCAGCTGCTCCAGCTCAGCCAAACCCGACACAGCCACCTATAATGCTACAAAACCACCTACCAAATCAAGGAATGGTTGCAACCAACCCCTTGGTCCCACAAAATTCCACAATCACTTATGCGGGTCAACCCTTTGTTCTTGGTGTCCATCACCTCATGACGTTATCATCTGATGTCAACCTACAGACTCAACGAAATGAGTATGGCTCCACCACAAAAACCATTAACCCCTCCGTGACATCTACCTCCACCACTCCCTATATGTCTTTGCATTTGCCGACACCCCCCACGGACAGGACTTCCAAAGTCCCGCAGTTCCCTTTGCGCCGCGTCGTGAACAACGGTACCGCCAGAGCCACTCTTAAGTATAGTATAGTCAACGACTTGGCCCAGTCTCCCTCAGCCATATCTGCTTTGGAGGTTAGTAAAACTTGTCCTTCACAAAGTAAAGTGTTGTTTTTAGGGTTAGGTACCATTGATCCCTTTAACTCTAGGTTGATCACTTTTGACCTAGATCAAGGAGAACCCTGGATGCCCTCATTCGTTGCCTTCCAAGTTTCGATCACAATTCAAAATTTGGTCATTCTTCAATGAGGGGGCATCCACCTACGTTATGTCCACCTTTATTTGGAATAAACTCGAATCCCCAACCATTCAACCTTATTCCATCGCTCTTTGTGCCTATGATGGTCATGCGGCTCAACCCCAAGGCGTTCTCACGAATGTCCCTGTAGATTTAGCCAACAAAATAGTGTTGATTGACATTGAGGTTGTCAACGCTCAACTCGATTACAACCTCCTCCTAGCAATTTGTTGCATCTACTGTCTTTCGACTCTTGTTGTTTCCCCATGATGGGAAGATCGTGACCATCGACCAACTAACCTACTATGATCCAAAGGGACTGGCCACACCGAAACATGTCCTTCCTACCATCGACAATGTACCCATTCCTTCCTTATCTGTTGTTGGCCCAAACTTACTTTCCAATGCTCCTATGATAGACACCTTTTTGTCCTTACCGCCTCCTCCTTCACTGACTGATATATCAGATTTGTGCACTATCATGTCTGGTAGTGTTTTGAACTCCTCGCAACCTCAACCATAGACCTCGAGAAATTATTGGGGTTCATTCCCTGCCCACATGATTCCCTTCCTCTTTCCACTTCCTGACATTGAGAGTAAGCCTGTCATGGCTACTCTCAACCTGCATGGGCTCACTTTGGGTATTCCCGTGTGGTACCTGGATCCACCTACTCCTCCCCTGACTCCCTAGATAGTGTTGAGTCCCATCCAACCTATCAAGATGATGTTGCACCCACCTCCTGGTACAAAAATGGTTGATTCTGTCTCTATTGTTACTCCCCCTCCTTCCACGAAGAATGGGGGAAAGATGCCCAAAGCAACGACAGAACCATGTCCTCCTCCTACATGTGCGTTATGCGATGTCCAAGGCCATGCGACACAAAATAGTCTTGATTTTCCTATTCTTCGCACCCACGTGAGCACTATAGTCAAGACTGACAACACCCCAGTTGTCAACGTACCAACCATACCTACAATTAAGAACAAATCACTTAGAACCAACCACCCATGCGTAGTTTGTGGCCTATATGGTTATTATTCACACCATTTCCCAAACTTGCTCGAGTATCGGTCGCTCCTTAATGACCTTCGTAAGCACTCCCATGAGTTTAAAATCACCATGATTGAGGATATCCACCCTCCAGCCTCTTCCTTGGACACCATTAACAACATTTACACGATCTCTAGTTCCAATAGTCCTTCAGCCTCCTCGGCCATAGAAGATCCATCTGATCTATCCATGCACTCCTTTACCAATGACAAGGAGATTCTTCAACCTCTTTTGACTCCTAACTATCCTTAGGATGATGTGCACCATCGCTGCTTTTACATCCCCAATGAACCTTCTTCATCATGGAACCAATTCTCTGTCGAAGCGAAAGACTTCATCCGTGGAAGTGTAGACTAGTTTAAAAACCCAATTCTGGAATCTGACCAATATTTCACCAAAAATTAAAGTTGATATATAATCAAAACCCTGGATAGTTGAAGATATTACACTAAGAGCGTCTTGCTCCCCTTGAGAAGTCACTTCATACAAAACACCTTTTCAGGAATTTTGTGATATCTTCGCTTGGTCCTATACCAAGATTCCTAGGCTTGATCCTTCTATCGTTGGACATCCCATCGACACATGGATTGATGTTGCCCAGTTTGCTAAAAGTAATGACCCATTCACCCATCAAAGGCCCCTGCCGTCAAAGTTGATATCAAGAAACTGCAGAAATAAGGTTTCAGATACCCTTTCACATATACCACTTGGGTTTCCAATCCTATTCGCGTCAACAAAAAATAGGGTACCGTTCGCATTTGTACTGACTTTCATGACTTGAATTTCGCATGTCCCAAAGAAAACTTTTCCACTCCATTCATTGACCATATCATTGACGCCTGCGCTGATCATGAAGTCTTTTCCTTCATGGATGGTTTCTCTCGCTATAACCAAATTTAGATCCACAAACAGGATCAGTACAAAACTGCTTTCACTACCCCTTGGGGCATGTTTGTGTATCGTGTCATGTTGTTTGCACTTAAAAACATTGGAGCCAATTTTCAGAGGGCCATGACCTTTTGCTTCTACAACCTCAATCACATTATCTTGGTCTATTTAGACGACCTCACGGCTCAATTTAGGAAGCATGCTCAACATTTGGATGACTTATGACAAGTCTTCCTGCGATGTCACAAATAAAACCTCCAACTGAACCCCCTAAAGTGTGTCTTTTGTGTCCCATCTGGTCGCTTACTAGGATTCATTGTGTCTCACAAAGGGATTGTTGTGGATCCTCTGAAGGTTGAAGCCATTCTGAATCTCGCCCCCCCACCATGTACTCTGCGCCAATTGCAGAGCCTCTAAGGCAAGGCCAATTTCCTTCACAATTTCCTTTGCCAATTTATTTTGGATTATGTGACGAAAGGCCATGGATTCCTACACTTGCTCCATACCAACATTCCTTTTGTCTGGGATGAACATGCGCAAGGCGCTTTCGATGCATTGAAACAAGCTCTGACTTTCGCTCCTTTTTTGTCTCCTCCTGACTTCACCAAGGATTTTATCCTCTATGTGTTGGCATCTGGAAATGCCATCACTGGAGTATTGGTCTAAGAAGACGACGCTCATCAATAGCACGTGATTTATTATGCCAGTTAGAAACTTTATGGACCACCTTTACGCTACTCACACAATGAGATGATGGCCCTCGCCATCGTCTTTTCAATACAGAAGCTACGTCACTGCATCCTTGTGAGTCAAACTCGTGGTGTGGTTGATTCCAACCCCATGCATTATCTCTTGAGCCGCTTCCTTGTTCAAGGTCATGTTGCAAAGTGGGTTTTCATTCTACAAGAGTACAACTTGGAATTCGTCGCACCAAAAAGTACCAAAGCTTTGGCATTAGCTTCCTTGATGGTAGACTTCCCTTCGTCGTTTATCTCACCACCTATCACAATCAATCTTCTTGATGAATTCTTATTTTTCATCTCTATGGAAGACCCATGGTATTGGGGTATCCTAATGTACTTGCACACATAGAAATTCTGGCCCCATTTAAGCTTTGAAGATCGTCATCGCATCCGGCACCACGCTGCTCGATATCTCCTTATTTAGTAATGTCTTATATAGCCGCGGTGTCAACACCATATTGCATCATTGCCTCACCCAGGATGAATCCGAACAAGTCCTGAATTATTGTCATAATGGAGCTTGTGGTGGCCACCTCTCTGGTTTGGCTACCACTCAAAAGATACTCCGCGTTGGTTATTTCTGGCCCTCCATCTTTGTCGATTGCATACATGCAGTTAAACACTGCCGCAATTGTCAGATCCTTGCTCCAAAAGCGAGGACACCTCTCATGCCACTACATCTGGTTGTCACAGTCGGTCCCTTCTGCAAATGGGAAATTAACTTCATGACTTGTAACCTTCCTTCAGCTGACAACCATAAATACATCATTGTGGTTGTTGATTACTTTACCAAATGGGTCGAGGCCATGCCTACTTTCAACTATAAAGATGATACTGTGGCACGGTTCTTTTTTAATCATGTTATCACTCGTTTTGGTGTCCCCCAACAGTTAGTCTCAGACAACAGTTCTCATTTTGAGGACACTATTTGGACAGAGCTCTCCTCCATGTTGAAGTTTGAACACCATTATTTTTCTACTTATTAGCCTCAGGGTAATGGCCAAGTTGAGGCTGTCAACAAGATCCTCAAAACCATGCTCCAACAAATGGTGGACAAACACAAAACCGATTGGCACCATTTTCACTTTTCCACTCTCTAATCCTACTGGACATCGACTAAAATCGCCACCGGTTTTACCCCAATTCAGTTAGTCCATGGTGTGGAATCGATTCTTCCCATTGAATGCCAAATTATGTCGCTCCACCTTGTCGTTAAACTTCTACCTGATACTTCACCGTTAGAACAACACCAACTTATACTGGAACAGACCAATGAGGACCGTCGTGTTGCTCTCCAAATGATTGAAGCAACTAAAATTCGGTTGAAGTCCTACTACTACTCCCACGTTCACCCACACATCTTTAGCGAGGGAGACCTAGTCCTCATTTACGACCAAGCCAGTGATAAGATTGGGAAAGGGAAGTTTGAATCCATGTGGTATGGTCCTTATGTCATCCATCAATCCCTCGACAAGGGGGCATATCTCCTTGTTGACTCTGACGTCCACCTCTTGAAGAATCCCTGCAATGGACTCTACCTTAAGAGGTTCTATACCTGAAGTTGCTCACCATGAGTACCCTTGTGTCATGTTTTTTCTTTTTTTTGTTTTGCATCGGTTTTTCGAGGAGTCTCACAATTTGTTTCCTTGGTTGCTATAGATGGATCCTACCTCACCTTTCTATGTTGGTCACTAATAGTGCAAGTAGATGGTCTCCTAATCTCGCCTCAACTGCGTTGATCCTGTATTCCTCGTCGCATGAGTTGATCCATATCGACGAAATGTGTGTTGGTGTTGCTACCAACAACCAGGGTGAGTATGACAGTGTCGTTGGTATCCTAATCGCCACCCTTCACTTGGGTATTCATCACCTTGATGTCTTCTTAGACTCCCAGTTGCTTGTCTCCTAGTTGAGTAATTGCTACCGGGTATGCAATCCTTGCCTCTTTAGAAAGTTCCTACACACTAGACACTTGGTTAGACATTTCGAATCCATTTCATTCATGTATGTTATCAGAAGTCTCAATAGTGTATCAGGTCGAATGGCTAATGACATTCTAGAGTGGCACATCAATCATCACATATAGGAAATAAACTACATAGTGCATCATCATGTAGTCATGCATGCATATGTAATATACATCATATAGGCATACTCATAATCATAAAAAGAGACTCATAAAAACCCATAAAATTATAAAAAGGTGCATTCGCGTGCGCATATATCATAAATATCATGTTCAGTACCAAATGAGAAGCTCCACAGGCTTTCTCGTCTGATCATACATATCATACAAAATTCCCCATGCTCAAACAAATTAGGGGCAACATCACAAGCTGCTAGTTTGAGTCATCCTCCTCTGACTTTGTGTCCTCATCCAATCCCTCCTCCTCATTGGAATTCTCCTCCTCCATCGGCACATCACCCCGTGTTGTCTCTCTAACATACTTAATAGCAACTGCGATCCTCCTCATGAGAGTGATCTACTTCAGAGGAGACATGTAGCATGAGACGATCAAATCGTCGTCTAGGTACTGCCAACCATCGTCAGTTACCCCCTCCAACAACCTCTTTATATCCAGCCATAGTGAGTCCAATGTCGTACTCCATCGACGCTTCTGCTTGTGAGCGGGTAGATCTAAACCCTCCACCCTGCCCCTGCGTCGCTGGTACCCTGCTGGAGGGTACTTTCCCACATCTGTACATGCACACAATATGTCATCAGTATCTATCACACACATGATCTAGCTACCACTGTGCTAGTAAACTATATATGAATGCAACCACAAAGCATCATGTATATGTACTGTCAGGTCCCCAAACCTGCCATGGAGGTCGAGGCATCTCCGGGTCTCCCCGGTAATCCATCCCTGTGTATGGGTAGTCCTCTATGAGGATTGGAAGATGTCGCCACTGTGCAAAAATCTCTCGAGTGAATAACCAACCTAGCAAGTCGCCTCCCTCTCTGATCATCATCTCGCACCATCTCTCATGTGAGGATCACTAGGTCTGCCCTCATGCACCGCCACATGCGTTCGTAGTGTAGGTAGTTGCTAAAAGAAAAATGAGCACAAGGAGGGGAAATAGAAATCCCCACCTGCCAAGCTGGTCTGGTTCAACACACGGTGAACCACTGTCAAGTACATATGGCCCCACCCATAGTAGGTGCCCCTCAAGACGCTCTCCACCATTAGCAGTTGGCCACTTGAGATCTTGTGCAGCCCCTTCAACCCCAGTATGCACAGCACCATAGCTGCCACCGTTCGATTCTCCAAACTCTCAATGTCGCACACTAGTATGCACGATGTATGCACATATATCGAGGCGTATTAATGCATGGCACAAAGGTCATCCATCAACACCCCCCTCGAGAGTTTTGGTGCGGTGTCATCGATCATACCCAGTAGCGGAAGGCCAGTTAGAAAATACACGTGTCAGAGGGTGATCTCCAACTGCTCACCTTGGATAATGAAATACTCAGAGTCTTGGTCCTAGTAACTCACCACCTTGTTCAACAACAATTTTTCTGAATGCATCAAGGGGATATGAAAGAACTTTACCATCCCATACCGAGCGAGCATTTCCTATACCGCTCCATCATCCTCCACATTGTCTCTGAGACCCCAGATGTCTCGCTCTTTACACCTGAATCGAGGCATCCTGCACATGCACAAAGTCCTTGTTAGACCCAATTATGCAAAAAATTCCCATTTTGGGCTGGGTCGTGCCTGTTGGGCCTTTTTGTGCGACCCAAGTTATGAAAAAATGCTTGACAGGCACACCTAGTTCGCTCTTATCTCCTGAACAGGTGCGACCTGGGTCGCATCTATCTCCCTGATAGGTGCAAATGGGTCATGCCTGTCTGCTCGATAAGAGCGACCTGGGTCACGCCTTTTCCCTTGAAAAGTTAGACCTGGCCCCAAGAACCCATCGGGCTCGGCCATGGCCCCTAGAGTGAGGAAAACCCAAAAAATAAACCACTTACATTTACGGGCTCGGTAAGAGCTCTTACTTGTAAGACATAGATCGGAAAACCGTCAGTCCAATCGGAAGAAATCAATAGTTGTGTTTTGGTTCCATCCACTCCAACTTAGGACTGCACAATTAAAATGACACATGTCATGTGGCCCCTTGTTTATAGGCCTCCATCTGGTCAAACTTTTCTTTCGTGCACCACAGAGCCATCCGACGTCCGTTCTTCACACCGTTCGCACCATCAAATTCAGTTTTTCATCCTCTCTATGTTGACAAGACCCACGTCTTGTGCTCTGTCTTGTGATTTTTTGGGCTATTTCCCGGAGTCGCCTCAATTTACGTGCCACCACGCGAATCAAACCTTGTATGTATTGGCATGTCCATGATCCATCTGTTCCATCCATACTACAAACTTGGCCTTATTTTACCGCCATCCATCGTCCTGCAATGATGCCCCTATAGTGCTCCATTGTTATTCATATAACCATGTTCACAACATCATCCATTTTGGTACATCGAACACTTTCTCCTTGCTTGATTGATCATTACGGAGTTTCTGTTAAGCTCTTTTCTGACTCCTAAAAGAATGAAAAGATTGTCGAGCATGCTTGCATCCTTTCATGCTCGTTAAATTATTTGAAAGGGCGTCTATGTGGCCTCCTTTGTAGACTATTAAAAGAAAAGGACCACCCTGGCACCTTCCAGCTAGGAACATTTCCCTTTGTATCCTTTTATGCTTTATCGGACATTGGGACCGTAACTTACGAAAAATCTCATTATGGGTTGTATTTAAGCTCTTTTCCAACCCTCTCATAAAGAAAATATCGCCCAAGCAAACTTGGTTTCATTCATGCTTGTAAAATTATTGAATGATCGTCCAATCAGTATAGGGTTAATCTTTTTCAGCCTAGTTGGTCTACCAATGGAAAATAAGTCTCTCTTCCCCTTCCGACAGTGAGAGATCTCCTTTGTACACTTTTATAATTTTTTTGGGCTTAGAATGCCATTATTCCTATGTACTAGTTCTTCATATCAGTATTTATATTCAGCCTCGAATTGAGGCCACCATTATGTACTACTAGTTGTATCTATGTATTGATCGACTCCCATTTGTTTGAGCTTTGATCCCCATTTTATATTAAGACATTGTTACAAGCATGGGCATGCCTGCCTCGTCCATATACATGTCTAAGATTATATGTACCTCATACATTTTTTAGAAGTAATACAAACCAAACGCCACTACAGTTCAAATGAGGAGACTCCATTCCTCCGCGGTCCTCTCTAGTCTCTCCACCATTGTCACCATTTTCCCTTGATACTATGATGTCTATCGGCCATACGATGAGCTCTTGCCCTCACACATCAGGGCACAATATGTTAACACTAAAAATTGTTCACCTAGCTCTCTATAGTCCAAACCATAACTATACATCATATTCCCACCATTATTTCCTCCATTTTGACCTTCACAACTAAAATTCCACCAATTATGGTCCACATTATTATTCCTTCCCCATAAATGAAGGGAAGTTGAGCATTTATTGTGATTTACCCCATTCTCTTCAAAATGGACCAAAAAACCCTAAAAATGAGAATGGGTCAAAAACCATCGATAAATACCATGTACAGTAAAATACCATGGGTAAAAATAACCTTGGACCATCCTATAAATACATTGTGAAGGTCTCACCAAAAACACTTTTTGGCCATTCACTTTTGGTCACACTTCTCACTTTTTGCCATTCGCCTCTTGCCATTATCATCACACCTTGCCATATCATTCCCACAGTGTATGTTGAGCTTGCTCGATACCCATTTGGATCCATTCCCCCTATTTGACAACCACTAGTGGAGTAGTTTAGAGACCAAAACCGTGGAGCTGCGGGACCATTTCCTCGGACGGCTACAGTGGCCCAACTTCAAAAGAAAGGTATTTTTTGTTCTTATTTTGCATTAGTTAGTAGAATATATATATAAGATAAAAAATAGTGTTATTGTTGTCACGTGCCCCAATTTTGCAAAAACAATATTATTTGATTTTATTTTATTTAAAGACAATATTTTAAATTTTATGCTAAGTTGTAATTGATGACTCAGCAGAGTCAAGGATATTTAATGTAATTCTAAATATTTTAATTATAAATAAATAAAGGTGGAGACAACAGCTTAGGAGAGCTGTTAAAAGAGTGTTTACTGGTCAAATTGGTGGAGGAGACTGGGTGGAGAGCAAATATACATGTGGCAGCATCCTCAAACCACTTCCAACTGTTGCAGGTGGCAACCTCCCTACATTTGGGGTCATGATCCCCCAAGAAAGTGGGATCAGAGCAGGTGGCTCAATTAATGACAACTGACCCAAAAGACCTAGGCAATCTTTATAAAAATGCCCATTGAAGAGAGTTGAGGCTGCTCATTCTAGAGAAGTGATCATTCAGGTGAATGTACTTCAGAGAAATTCAATGGCAAGGGAATTTGTGGTAAGAGTTTGAGGGGTTAACTGCTAAGTGATCTAGTGCAGCTTTTTAGCCGAAGGATCTTACTGCTGAGTGCAGAGTGTTTTCTGAGTCATTGGACTAGTCTATTATTTGCATGCTCCACCAGTTCTCAGCCAAGAAGACCAGGAACAAGCTCGGGGGTTCTGAGGAAGAGTTGTTTGAGCGCTCTCCAGGAGTTTGGTAGGGAGGAACGACCTCCTAACACTGTTGTTGTCCATCTTAATCAGGTTCTCCTTTCTTTGGTTTTACTTTGTTAGATGGTTAAAAGTGAATCTGATTGTTATCTGAATGTTAAATATTTAGTTGTAAAATGTTAGAGTTAGTAATCTTTTAGATTTTTGAAGGAATGAATCTGAATAGATGAAAAATAATTCTAATATGTGTTTTTCCACGTCTGGAAGGACCAGACCGTACTCCAGCACATATAGAGTATTTAAAAGTAGATGAAGGAAATGATAAGAGACTGGAATGATTAGATATGTTATGCATTTTATAATAGCAAGTAATTTTTTTAATTTTTTTCAGTATGTAGGTTATCATAAAAAAGAACAATAACCTGATTATCTATGTTATTATTCTACAAACTGATGTATGTAAATATATTAGAAAAAGTAGTAGCTTAGTACAGATAGAAGGATTATTATTATGTTAAGAAAATACCTTAGTAGATAAATGAAGTATTATTTTTTATTCAAGTTAAAATATGCATGAGAATAAACTGTGTTATGTTATCAATATATTCTTTTGTGTTTTAACTATTTGCAAATGCAGTAGAAAAGATACAGGTAAACTACTTTAGTACCTTCAGTTAAACAGAGAAATGAACTATAATTACTTAGTCCATTTACTTATAATGTTAACTAAACTAAGACAACAGTTACTATAAACAAGAAGGGTTTTATGAAAAGTATTTTTAAATTATCAAGAACAGACTAGTTATTGAATTGATGTTTACAATTAACTCTAATAAAATTCTTGCTAACATTTCAGTAAAAACAATCAGAATAGGATTATAACTAACATAAAAATTAAATACCTATTTAAGAAATAACTGTTTTAAATTCAGCAACAGGTTGTACATGTAAAGATAATCTACAGGGTCGAAACCCTAGTCTAGAAATCATTTTTATAGATAAAATACATAAGCTACAATCCAATTATTTGGAGTATGTTTATAAATAAACAATTAGATTATGAGAGACTGTTTACAATCCTTAAGGATAGATAAAAGAACAAATATTTAAATATCACATAGAGTTTTCACAACACACCTGTAACATTAATTAAAACAAGTTCAACAAATAACGGTACTTATTAAATAATAGACAAATTGAAAGATTTATGTAAACGAGGGTTTCTTTCAGGAAACCCTAGCTCGAAATTCCTGAGCCAACAAGTAAAAACAACTAATAATATGACTGAGTGACATGCTTAAAACCATTAACAAAAATCTAATACAAAATAAATAATAAACAGTAAATTATTATTTCACAGTCGAATAGGGTAAAAACCCTAAGTACACAGAGTCACAATAATAGCATTAAGATAAACTGAGTCCGAGCTCGAAGGAAAATACTTCTGCTTTTAAAAACCCTGTGTATTGCTTGGGTCAAAAATTTTCCTGTCAAGCCTGTAAAGATCCAGAAATCCAAATACATTAGCAATCGCTAAGTAAGCCCCAGCTAGAAAATGACTCCTCACCTACTTGACATTCAAACCATCAATATAGCTAAATATTCAAATGCAGATTACTTACATCACATATCAAAATTAAAACGACATTAATCTATATGTGTTAAAGTTTATGGTTACTTTTATTTTTCTGTTTCATTTCTTCTATTAGCTGCCAGCAGTTATTTAACTACAACTGTAAACATTTTATGTTATCTCAAAGTTTTAAATTTTTGTGAAAATTTGGAGTTTTGACAATTGTTGTTATCGTTTATTGTTGTTAATCAAAGTTGAGCAATCCTTTGTACTATGAACTCTACCCTATGATCTGGTTGATCTAGCGCAGGTGATTTTGCACGTAGTAAGGGAGAAATCCCCACTACATGGTGAGTTTAGTATAATGTTGCAGGTGCCTGTCTGAAGCCCAGGTGAACAGAACATGAGGCGGTTGAGTACCAGACCTACTAACCAGAGCCCATGTTCTAAAGTGTTGTTGCAGGTGCAGGTGGTGAGCTGGAAAGTTCGACAGTGAAGAAACCCCAAGTAGGCAGACCATAACAAAGCTGAGAGAAATCCCTGCTAACAAAACATAGGAGCAAGAGAATGAACCAAAGGGCCTCTTGTTTTTGTTCCTTAATCCTAACGGCCACACACACCATTTCAAAGGTCATAGGAGGGAAGTTAAAGCAGGGGTGGATCTTCCAACACTAGACGTGACTGCGGGGTGGCTCTTCCATCACCAGATGAGATTGCTTTATCATCGTCAAATGAAACCATTAACTGTCGATCCCTACTGCCTTCGCCAGCCAGGATGTTATCCTTCTCGCTTTAAATCCTCATTAATTGTTGCATGGGGGGAATAGAGGGCCCGACATGCAAGGTGCCAAGTTGTTGTCCCTTGGACTGAGGCGCCCTACGCTGACGACTTGACAAGTGGGCACCCGCATCCAGGTGGTATGTTCTTGAATGTTAACTATACATATAATTTTTATTGCCACACGACAATATTTAATGGGATTTG
The DNA here is from genome assembly GCA_001517045.1 of Pseudotsuga menziesii. NCBI lineage: Eukaryota > Viridiplantae > Streptophyta > Pinopsida > Pinales > Pinaceae > Pseudotsuga > Pseudotsuga menziesii. The sequence goes on along the minus strand of LPNX011013855.1, from coordinate 36,427 downwards.
TCAAATTGCTTGATCGTAGGCTAAAACTATTCCTGGGAAAAAGGGTTAAGAAGATGCAAATCCCTAGTCAAATCTTCCAGAGGTAACCTACAACTCCTCAAACAAAACATGTTTTCGGTTCTTTTCCATCTTCCATGTACTTCCGATTCAAATCTATTAATTTTAGGGATTAATAAGTATGTGATACAAGTTGCAACATTTACAAAGAGATTGTCTTTAGTTGTTTGAATGGTTGACTCTGGGTGGTTAGAAAAGAACTGTAGAGAGAGCAAAGCGAGGTTGCCTGCTTTTGGGCAAAAGAGTGTGGAAAACGTAGTTAGAATATATTCGAGAGGTAAAAATCATGACAAATTAACTTACTTTTGTCATTCTTTATTGAAGTATAGCTTCACAAAGATACATGGTTTTCCTTCCTACACATTCTATGAATCCTTGGACAATAAGCTTACAATCAGATTGGGGAAGTGGGAAAGTGTAGATACAACATATACGGTTATGGCTAATCAAAATGGATTCTCTACGGAAGCATATTGGAAGAGTGTATGTAGATTGGAAGAGTTTAGGAGCGAATAAGCTCAAGTATGATGTTTGTCGAGTTGTGTATATAGTAATCAATGAATAAGGAGATATGTTTGGGTCTTCCCATGGCTATTCTCAGATGGTTTCATTATGTGGGATTTGTTGTTCATGGCCAACATTCTCATTTTTATGACTAACAAGTTGTTTTTGGAGTGCATCAGATTAGTCAGTTTGGGAATTAGATGGAATCCATATCCAAGACTTCAAAGTTTCATATTATATCTACCAAATGCCAATTAATTTTGCATCAGCCAAAGTGAATTACTCTTTATTGGAAGAAGGAAGAAAGAACAATATTTTGGATCCACGTCATAACATACGCAATAGAAAAGTTGTTCTCGAAACTAAAGGACATATGCAGATGCACGGTTAAAATACACCACCATGAATATATTTATAGTCCGTTGTCCCACTCCTCCACATTCTTTACCATACAGCTTTGTCGAATTAATGGTCCACCTATAGTCATAAAAGAGCTAACTTCATTATTTTTGCTTACAACTTAAGCAAGGATTAGTTGCATTACAACTTTCTCTTATTTAAATATAAAGATCTCATCAACTATGAAATCTTAAGTAAGGTTGAAATTGTAAGTACTCACAAACTTTACGATCAACACTTTTCTTCCTTGTTGACCTGTTTTTGTTTTGTTTTGTTTTCTACAACAAAACAACTGAAAATTAGTATTTCATGTGATATTTAAATTCATTCTACATATATCCTGGATGCGTGTGCTCATGAGAATGAGGATGGATGGCACAGAGGAGATAGGGCACGTGCCAAAGCAGGTGGAATACCCTCCCCTACCCGCCTCCATGCTTAAAGCTTGCACTCGATGTCCTTTGGTGTCCTTTGGTTGTGTTGAAATACCTCCCTCATGTTGCTAATCCGATCCGATACTACTCCGCCATGGCGTCCATTACTCTACCTATGTACCACCAGCCTTCTAGTCCTGATCTCCTCGTCATGTCGAGTCGTACCATGCCTTTGATGTTACTAGTGCGCTATATATTGTAAAGCCCCCCGCTCCACTTTTTTTACCTAAAAACACCAATTATGAATTTTACAAAAAAAATGCAAATGTAAACATTTGAAATTAAACTTTTGCAGAGGTTTTGCTCCGCGAAGGCAAAAATAAATGTCACTTTTTGGTGCATTTGATATGGTAATTTTGAAATGTCCCTTATACTTCAAATGGAATGTTCACTAAGATTTTCCCGTGATATGGTTTACTATCTTGGTCGTGTGCTTTTGCCAATCTTTATCCCATTAATTCATTCACTATTTGTACCGACTCATGGTCTGTCCAATGCAATACTGTGTATGTTTGTTGTGTTTTTAGATGTTTGTGGTCATGTTGTTGCAATACTCAATCAAAATAATAAATACCTTTTCTTAACAACCAGAGTGAACATATATCAACACAATGACGCACTAGAATATCTTAACCAACAAAAGTATAAGTCTAATATTTAAATTAAGGAAGCATAAAATACATGCATGTAGGTGTTCATTTGTGGGTGCAAGCTATAATCTTTCCTAACACATAAATAATGGGTACATCCCCACAGAAGAAGTCACCCAATGGTATAATCTCGTTGCCCACAGTTAAAGTATGTGCCCAGGTGTACAGTAACACACCCAACACTATAATTTATGTTATTTACAGGCATATACTAACAACTTTGTTAGTGATTTCAAATATAGAAATGTCAGTGGTTGTGGCCACACTTTGTATGAGCAATACCGAGAGCCCTTTGTTCCCTTAACTAGATGTCAAGTCTAATATAACAGTGAATGCAACTTGAAATGGAATCCAAATTTCCAATTGTAAGAGAAGTGAGGAACACACCCTCCAAATACACACTGGAACATCACCCTTCTACCACGATTTGCTTGAGAAAATGAACAATCACTATGTACTTAGTGTGAAACCTATCCAATAGAGATAATGCCCATTTATGAGTGACTAGAAGATAACTCATAAATCTTAGGTATGATACAAGCAATGCACCCTCCTCGGAGCGTTAAGTCACCCTCCCATCACAATATAGTCACAGAAAGTCACTTTTAACAACGATTTGGAGTAGTATGCAAGGTATCTTTCAACCCCATTGTTTTTTTATCAATGGACAACGAATATGCTCTCCTGTGTACTTAGATTTAGTGACATGTGTAGATGGTACCTTCTCTAATAATGCACCCTCTCAAGATAAGCATTAGAACTTGTATCAAGTGCACCCTTCAACAATAGAATCTCTAAACCTCTGCAACCAATACTCAAACTCAAATATGAAAACACAAGTAACTACAATCCATGACAATGAATATTAAATGATATATTTGAATGATCTCTCCACACAATATAGTTAGGGTGGCTGGTTTCACCATCGGAATTGTCTTCTCTCCCTTAAGGTTTTGTTTAAGAGAAAGCAAGCTCAAGAGCTCTCTAAGTTTTTGAAAATGAAAATACATGAATGAATGAGGATGAGTTTTCATGCCAGTTGGACGAGTCGTGGCAGATGGGACGGCTGGTCAGACTTGGAGCTTCTAGGCAATATTCGACCAGACTTTAGCGCCTTACTCTCTCTGTTGCATGGGTCATCCCCAGTCCACCGTCACTTTCTAAAGGGACATGGCTACGAAAAATATTGGAGTTTATGAAGTGAAATGCGGTTATCGGGTAGCAGTTGGTTTCCAAAATCAAAACAACGGCATGAAATGGGTAAAAATATGGTGTAACAATGGATTACCAATTTTTTTTTACTGGATCCTGGCCCAGCGGAAAATGTTGGCAACGGAGAATCTTAAAAAAAGGGGCATTGAAGGTCCCATGAGATGCGTCCCGTGCAAAGCCTCAGAAGAGTCCCTGGAACACTTGTTTATCGATTGCAGGTTCTCCCAGGAAGTTTGTCAGGGAGATTTCAAAGATCTGAACATAGATATAACATTGCCAACAAATTTGAATGACTTCGTTGAATGTTGGAAAGACTATTATTAGGGATCCCTCTATAATAAACCAGACTTTTCAAGAGCATGGGAAGCCCTCCCAAAATACATTTGCTGGAAGCTTTGGATAACTAGAAACAAAGAGATCTTTGAGGGAAAAAAAATAGCCCGGGCAAAGTCCTAGCCTCTGCAAAGGCTCTCTGGGTGGGGGCTTTATCCATGAGGAAAATGGCCAATATCAACAAAGAACCTTTGACAACATCGGAAAGAGTTTGGGCTTCCCGTCTATTGGGAGTCTCTTCCTCTATCCCTTGGAATTAGTCAAGAAAAAGACCCAAAGCCTAGAACTGGCAAGTAAGAATGGATTCTAAAGATTTCAAGAATTGGTGGCAGAAACTCGACTGCAATTCTTTGTTCTTTGACCGAGCCTCGAAAGGAAATCCCGAGCCGGCAAGTGCAAGTGGAGTCATTTTTTATCCAAAAGGAAACAAGATTAAAGTGTATTCTTGGGGAATAAAAAAGAAGACAAACAATGGTGCCGAATGGCTATCACTAATCAAAGGTTTGGAGCTTGCAAGGAATCTCAACATTGAGGAGTTTGTGATCCTTAGAGACTTGGTGATGGTCGTCATGGAAGTAAGGAACTTGTTGAATAATTGCAAGATACCGGTGACCAAGACACATCACATTCTAAAATGCATGGTTAGCGAATACAATGCCATTAACTTCCCCCGTCTGCTGAGAGAAAACAACCAACAAGCGTACATAATGGCTAATAAGGGTGTGGATCTAGAATGTGGCATCCTAGTCTGTGACCAGAAGGTATTCATGAGAAATTGGACACCTTAATAGCAGCCTCACTTTATTTCTGCAAATGTTTTGTTTCTGCGTTTTCTTACTTGGGGCAGTTTGTCAGGGGATATAGTCTTCATAGATTAGGGAAATATCATGAAAAGTATAAGCTGGTAAGGGATGAACAAGGAGTCATGGATAAGATTCTCCATTGGGAATATTCTGTCTGGTTCCATGTAATTTTGATTCAACAATTTTATAAAAAGCTCCTCAACTGTTTCTGTTAAAAAATAAAGAATGAGTTTTCATGCCCCTTTTATAATTATTTTTTCACTCTTGTGACCCTTTGGCTTCCCCTCAACCTTTTCTCACGTTATAAATTTATAAAGTGACTTTTAGTGACAAAATGGCCCTTTCCATCTTTTACTTTCATTTTGACCCCCTTAACCCAAACTTTATCTTTTTCCACCCTAGTTTAACTTAAGTGACTTTTATAAAGTCACTTCATGAATTAATTATTAAATGTGACTTAAAAATGTACTTTTTGGGGCCTTGGTGACATTAAACAATTAATTAATTCCGCGGTAGCCGACTATAGCCTATAGGAACTAGTTAGGCTAATGAGTCATCCCTGGATGTTATTTGGAAAGGGACATGACAAATGTGCACTGGTGTGCAAATAAAGGATATAGAGCACATTTAACTTGTAAAAGATATTCAAAATTTGAATTTCTTTATGATTTTCAGACTTTCTTTTATGAATTCATTCACATACTAATCACATTTTTTGCTCAAATGCAAGACATGTTTTTTTTTAATATCAAATGGCCAATTCTTCATATTCCAATTCATTCCATATCATTGTGAGTTCTTTAATGTTTCCCCCACTATTTGTAGGAAGTCCATACTTTATTTATGGCTCATTTATATAATTGAATTTATGTCAGCTATGCACGTGCATTTGAAAACGTATTCATTGAATTTTGTAGGATCGTGATTTACTATCGATTTCGGATGTGCAAGATATTCCACCAACACAAAAATCTTGCAGGCTCTTATAAGTAGAAACATAATGTACACATATGTTTGATGAAAATGGGCAGCCGCTTTAGCCTACCGATTGTAGCATGCCATCTTCTAGCAACCAATGCGAATCATTGGTACTACACCATGAATTGGATCTCTTTTATGACACATCAGTGGTATGTGGTTGTTCAAAATGTAAAGGGTTGAAGGCGAACCATGAATGTGTCACGTTGTCCTATTATATAAATGATCAATAACCCAAAGTTGATGGTTTAATACCTCCCACTGTGGCCAAGCATACAATAGGTGACATAGAAAAGACACATAGGAACACTTTCCTATGATCCTTTTTGAAAGGTTGGAAGCTAGATCAAGCACTAAGTTCCATTTTAAAGTGACCAACCCATATCCTTCTGTTGTGTGAATAGAGATTTATGTTGATTGTGGAGCTTGATCTTCCTTTTTTCAAAGATTTTATTGTTTAGTTCTGTTTGTACCTTGGTTTTATTGTACACTCGTCCCAACAGGGGGGTGCGGGGGGGCATCGTCCCCCTGCGGGGGTCCGGGGACAACACCCCTGTCATAATTTTTTGGGATGTTTGTTGGCCAACAGTTTATGAACCCATGGTATTGGGTGACCCATGGTAATTTCCCTATAAAAGGAAAGCATTGTAATACAACTATGTATTGTAATGTAGCATTGTGAAAAGTGATCCTTGTCATTGTTTGAGAGATACCGTGAGAGAGTGAAGAGGAAGTGCAGCGAGTGTGCTGCAGGTTGTATCATTTCATTTTGTTGGATGTTATAATAATAAAGGACTGGCAATTTTTGTGTGGACATAGCCCATCTAGGCTGAACCACATTATATTGGTGTCTCTCCTATAATGTGTTTATGTGTTTAATATGTGCATCTTGTTTATTGGTATTGCTCTACGATCCTATTTTCTAACAAGTTATAGTGAGCCAAAATATGATATCAATACTATGCAAAACATCTTTACTAGGAGATCCAAAAAGTTGTACGAGTAGAGAGCAAATATGTCTCAGTACACTCCAAGGTCGGTTCAATTGTTGGAAGCCAATGATGGTTTCCTTCTTCCTATCCATTTGCAAAATAAATATCAAACCTCTTACAACCATGCTTTGTATGGCGCTTGGCCATCTTCCATGCTTGTGCCTAGTGTTGGAAACAAATTTCCCTTTCATGGTAATACTTATATGATTGCCAAGTCTAAAATATATGTTGCAAAGCTTGGGTTGTTTATCCTTTCACATGTATCCATTCCTCCCAAACAATTAGTATCACTTATGCCATTTTGTGGTCCTCTTTATAGTCGGTCTAATTACTTGCATATTATTAACTACAAACATGACATTTCCATGTATAGTATGTGCATGACCTATTATGCTTATGGAAACTTTAACAAGAACAACCTATTATATATCGATGGTCATCCACAAACTCAAGGGAACATTTCATTTTTCACAAATAGTTGTAGGTCCTCATTATTTAGTGCAAATTGTTCATTTGAGGAACATTCCAATGACAAATAGTTATTAATGAAAAAGGAAGGTATCCAGATTTGCTATTGTGCATGCAATGCATAGTTTGTGTCCTAGTGGCGAGTTGTTCATAAATTATAACTTTCATATACCACTGACTACTCCTAAAAAACACCTTGCATTGGGTCTGCATTTAAACATCCCCTTGGGGCGTAAGAAAAAGATCGTTGAGTAATTGTATTTTGAATTTCAATGGAGGTGATGAAAATGTGTTGCTTAGTTCCATGTTTGTTTTATAAAGTGGTCAATTGCATGTTCATTATTGGGAAAAAAATTATGCTTCTAATTAGTGTTTGGTATAGTGTTTGAAGATATTAAGTGAATTGTGTTACTAATATTATCAATCTAATGTTCAATATTTTTACAATCAATATTATGACGACGAGAAACCTATATATCAATTACTCTGGAAACCCACCACAATGTCAAATCAAGAGAATGTTATTAAATGAGCACAACTCAGAAAGAAAACATACTAAGTATGGTTGAAGCAACCATCCATTCAATTCCCACCACGTCTTGAGTCACCAATTCAAAACATCTATAGTAACACTAGGTTTTCACATGTTGGGGACAAAAGCAATGATATAGAGTTTGGTGTGGATGATTTCTTATAGGATACCCATGCCAAGAAGGGAATGTTGTTAAATGCATTATAGCAAAATGAACTAGGGGGTGACATTGATATCATCAATATTTTCTTTGAAAGTCTAAAATTTGTAACCATTACCCCTCCCTTTGGACACGGAGCAAGGTCTGCCTAACGAAGGGACAACAATGTCAATGCACAACTTGAAAGCAATACATTGTATGTCAGATGCATGTTTCTAAACACTTTTGAGGCAACTAACCATGCATTCCCCTACTTTGTAAAGGAATCTTGTCACCCAATGAACATTGAAATTGGTTTATTTTATGCATATTTGATGACAATGTACATTTATATTGCCTAGTAATTTTGGGTTACACAAGTACTTTCAAGTGATAATGTCTTCCCGATAGTTGCTTGGAGGCAAAGAAGATGTTGAAAAGTCTGGGTGTTGAGAACATTTCATACCATTCATGTCCAAATGATTGTATTCTATACATAGGTGAATACGTGAACAAAGAGATATGTACAAAATGTGGGCATTGAAAGTACTAAAAATTGAAAGCAAAAAAAGGTAAGACGTATGGTCCTCCTCATAAGATACTGGGGCACATGCCTATAATTCCAAGGATTCAAAGACTCTTTTATTGCAAACAATTAGTAGTGTTGCAGGGGTGGCATGCCTTACATATAAGTGAGGCAAGAGTTATGTAAATCCTAGCGGATCCAAAAGCCATGAAGCATATAGAGGATACATGGCCTGATAAATTCAAGGACAAAGTACTGAGCCTTAGATTTAGCATGGCCATGGATGGAGTTAACCCATATTCCCTCCAAAACAACAATTGTTATGTTTGGTTGGTGGTAGTGATCAATAAGAATATACCCCCATGGTTGTCCATGAAGAATGAATATCTTATGTTGGCACTTAAAGTCTCGGGTATAAGACAAGTGAATATAATGGATGTCTACCTGCAACCATTGATTGATGGATTTAAGCAATTATGGGAAGGGATACATGTATATGATGTATCAATACCCATCCCGATAGAAAGATCTTTTATGTTGTATGGCATATGTTGGTACACCACACACAATTATCTAGGACTACGAGTTTGATTTGGTAAACATGTTAATTTATTTGTTTATACAAGTAGCATTATTTGGCATACTTACTTTGGTGTTATTAATCTGTCACAGTAATCTAGGGACTAAAACACAGTCTCATAAGAGATTTCAGACAATTAAGCATGAAAATGGCATAATGGTGCTGCAATTGGAGTAGCAGCTTTGTATAATCAATGAAGAATGAATAATACAATACAATGATCATGCAAGGTGCATGAATGCCAAGACCATTTGAATTCCCAAGGAGGTCATTCGAATTGAATGAATGGGTGTAGCTTAACTGAATGTAAGCCATAATAAACGCACCTAGTTAACCCACTGATCAAGTCCAGATTGACTCAACTGAGTCCTAACTGAATTCGGAGTGGAATGGATGACTGAGTCTTACTGAAAGTAGATCATACACATGTCACTACATGCCAACCAATAAGTGGTTCGCATCATTAACTCCAATGAACCTCGATGAGGTTAACTAAAGTCAAATTGGTCATCATAGGTGGTTGGAGGCGCCCTAGTTGAATCTCGTTCATAAATATTAATAAAAATAATCAATATAATGAATGGAGGCACCTTCACCACTTAGCTTAACTGATTGTGACAATCGGTTAGCAATTAGGTGCATTTATGACACTCATATCACCCCCAGAATGCTCCTTGTTTGAAGGAGGAAGCCCAGTTAGCCTCCCCGAATGAAGGAGAAGACTTAGTTGGCCTCCTTGACTGAAGGTAGGCGTGGGTGTGTTCATGTTGATGTCATAGTGTGCTCATTTGATGCCAATTAAGTCAATAAAACTTAAGATAGTGGTTTAACAAGGCCAAATTAACCAAATTAAGTGTGCTTGTTGCGTAAATGTCTCCAACACCCCCCCTTAAGCTATACTCGGGAGAAGTAAAAATAAAGTGCATGAAATTCTATGGCCCTGGCAACAAAGGCCATAGGTCACCCTGTACAATAATGTAACTCAAACAGTGCTCAAAAATAAATCTAAGTGAGGAAAAGAGGGAAAACCCAGTGGGAAAACTCCCCCTCAAGCTGAACACTGAAAGTAGTTAGATCACCCTGATGAACTCACCCCCGACAGTGAATGGAGGTAAGTGAACTTCTTTTATGAAAAGATCTTGGTGAAAATGTCCGCAAATTGCTCATCAGTGGGGCAATATTGTAGAATGATGGTCATGTCATGCACTAATTCCCTGATACAGTGCATGTGTATCTCTACATGCTTGGTCCTCTGCCTGGTAACTGGATCTGTGGATATCTTAATAGCACTTTGATTGTCACAAAAGAGGACAGTGGAAAAAGTACTACCAAGATCAAACTCTGAAAGAATTCCTTGCAACCAAATAACTTGGATGTAAGAATTCATCACTCCTCGGTACTCGACCTCTGCTGAAGACAATGCTATGGCGGCCTGATTTTTGCTAGACCAGCAAATGGGGCCACCACCAAACATGAAGACATATCCAGAAGTAGATTTACAATCAATAGAATCACCCGCCCAATCATAATCTGTGTAACCAACCAGCTCTAGCTCGAAGTTTGTAGCATAATGAATGTCGTAGGTCCTAGTTCCCTGAATATACTGGAGGATCCTCTTGGCTGCCTTCCAATGACGATCATGAGGTTGTTGCATGTATCTTAACACATCATTCATGGAATAACAAATATCAGGCCCCGAATGAGTCAAGTAGAGCAAGCTACCTATTAGTTGTCGATAAATAGTACAGTCCATGGGAGGTGTGCTTTTTCCTTCTTCAAGGCTGATCCCTGAAAGGAAAGGGAATGGAGAAGCCTTACATTCAGCCATGTTAAACTTGAATAATAGGTCTGATATGTATTTGGACCGAGTGACCATTCCCATCAATATTTTGCTCAATTTAGAGCCCCAGAAATTGCTTCAAGAGCCCCAAATTGCTCATTTCAAATGCATTGTGGAGAGCAGTTTTGATGACTAAAATAGAAGCAACTATGCTACCTGTAATCAATAAGTCATCAACATATAAAGTAATAATAACCAAATGACAATTATACTACTGTATAAACACATTTGGATCTGATTTACACCTTTGGAAGTTTTGCGAGAGAAGGAAGGCATCCATCTTGGAATACCACTCTCTTGGGGCCTGTTTTAACCCATATAGTGACTTCTTTAGTTTGTAAACCAAAGATGGATTAGAAATTTAGCCCTCAGGCTACTTCATGTATATCTCCTCATGAATATCTCCATGCAGAAAGGCATACTTAACATCCATATGATGCACTTCCCAGTGCTTAGATGCAGAAATTGCCAAAACTAGGCGGATGGAGTCCATTTTTGCAATCTGTGCAAAAGTCTCATGGTAGTCCACACCTTGGACCTGGGAGAAACCTTTTGCTACCAGAATTGCCTTATATTTGCAGTTTATACCATCAGCAACAACCTTAGTCTGAAACACCCACTTGCATTGAACCAATTTCCTCCCCAAAGGAAGAGAAACTAGCTCCCAAGTAGTGTTTTTTCGAAGAGAATTCATCTCTTCGTTCATGGCAGCTTGCCATCTCGGATCCTTTCGAGCATGGTATTAAGACTTAGGATCTGAAATTATCATTAAATAATAAGATTCAAGCAGCAAATAATCAGGACAAGAGAGCGCAATACCTGCTCTTTGGAAATCAGACCGGGTTCTCCTTGGATCATCCAGATTTCCAATGTTATCACCTGCGAAGGAGAGTGTTTGTTGGGCCCAAGTTGGGAGATGATTTTGTACTTCAGGTTCTGATTCAACATCTGATATTTGCTGTTCACTAATATCAGAAATCAGAGGATCCAAATCAGGGTCATCACTCCCAATTCCATCATCCAAATATTCAGTAGAATAGGAAGGAAATTCAACAGTTGTCTCCTTCACTAGTTCTACCTCTTGAAGAGGCTCATCGAACATGACACTCCTTTCAATGATGATATGTTTTGTTTTGATATCCAGCAGATTGAAACCTTTAGATTCATTAGGATATCCAATAAACAAAAAATTGATGCTTTGCAGTTGCAAAGCCCTCCTTTTATCAAGCAGAATTCGGGCCCATGCAGTGGACCCAAACACCCTCAGATTCGACACATCCGGATTGTGTTCGAAATATGCTTCGAAAGGGGTCTTCCCTTTCACAGATGAGTGTGGCACTCTGTTCTGAATATATGTTGTAGCATTCATGGCTTCAGCCCACAAATTTGTAGCCAACTTCTTTGATTCCAGCATACAAGTGGTCATCTCCTGGAGAGATCGATTCTTCCTCTTCGCTACACCGTTATGCTGGGGAGTATAGAGGACTGAATGTTGGATCTGAATACCACTTTGGGAACATATATGCAGTAACTCATTAATGATATACTCCCCACCATTATCATATCTCAAAATCTTGATCTTTTTTCCAGATGCATTCTCAATCAAAGGCTTCAATTCAGTGAATTTTTCCAAGACTTCCAACTTCTTTTTGATAAAAAAGACCCATGTGTATCTGGAAAAGTCATAAATGACAGTGAGAATGTACCTTGATCCATTCATGGATGTGGTAGGCATGGTACCACTGATATCAGAATGTATCAGTCCCAAGATGCATGATGCTCGGCTTGCCTTCCCCCAATCAAACTTATGCTCAGGGTGTTTGCCAACAACACAACCCTTGCAAATTCCGGTGGTAGCTTTGATGACCGGGAGGCCTTCAACCATAGAATTCTTCTCTAATTACTGCAATTATTTAAAGTTCAGGTGGCCAAACCTCTCATTCCATAGTCTACTAACCTCATTTCCATGAGTCAATAATGTGGTGGGCTTTGCATCCGCCACAAAATGGGAGAACTTGTAGGCTTTTGCATGATGGTTTGCAAGGCCTTTTGCTACAAGTTTTCCGGATGCAAGTTCTGTTATCTCTACATCATCTAGGCTAAAGGAGACTCTCTTGGGCACTCCCATATGTGTCATTTGATAAACACTTAGAAGGTTTGATGCAAGAGATGGTACATACAGAACATTGGAAAAATAACCATGCTCAAGATTTACAGTACCTTGTCCTTCGGATATGATTGTGGAGTCATCTCCCATGTGGATGGGAATGGATTTACTTGTCTCCAAAGATGAGAAAGAGTCTCTTTTAGCCATCATGTGATTCGAAGCTCCAAAATCTATCAAAAGACCTTTGGACTTCGAAGTGTTTTCCATGAGAGCATGACCTCTTTCATGCTGTGGTTCGCGATCTTGCTAATCTCTCCTCTGAAAGCTTTTCGGAAGATTGATGTGATTTTTCTCAAGAAGAGAAGTAACTTCATCAAGTTTCTTTTTCATGCAGGCATGTTCAGGGTAGAATCCATGCCCGCAGTATGAACACTTGACTTTTTCCTTCCCATGATGCCCTTTGCTTTTGTTTTTCTTCAAGTCGGAAGGCTCTTCATGCTGCTGGTTTTCAACTTTAGGCTTAGGAGCTTCGAATTTGGTTTTTGGGTTATTATGTTGTTTTCCTTTACCCTTCAGATCTTTGGGCCCCGAAGCAAAGAGGGCTTGATCACGGGAGGATTTGATGATCCCCATCTGGACAAGCTTATCATGTTCACTTGTTAGGGACTCAATGAAGGCATTGATTGAAGGCATCTTCCATCTAGGGGTTGTGAGATTCCCCGCACAGAATGTAGAAACAAACATCAAATAATCAGCTCCAAGTTTGGAGAGAATGGCGAGGATGAGCTGATCATCCTCCTTCTCCACTTTACATTGCTTCAACAGTAAGCCAATTTGCTTGAACTTTGTGAAAAAATCATTTAAGGTCTTGAAATTGGAAGGTTGGAGAGACATCAACTCGTTTTCAAGCTGGTAAACTCTCAAATCATCCTGTTTTCCATATAGGGTGTCCAATTTGTCCCAAATTTCCTTTGGAGTCTTCAATCCTGAGATATGGAAAAGAAGATCCCTGGAAATAGAGAGGCACAAGAATCTGAATGCTTCATCTTTCTTGTTCAAGAATCTATCTTTGTCTATGACATGAGTAGGCTCTTATTCAGTGTCCATAGTGACCTGATAGAGTCCTCTGGCACGTAGCTGGATCTCCATATCTCCTTTCCATGAATGGAAATTAAACGGAGTCAAGAGTTCGATGGAAGAAGCCATCTCAAACTACTGTAGTGAATGCTTTTCACCTGTTAAAACCAGCAAATCACAACAAAAGGGGCACCGTAAGGTCAAACAGCCTGCACATTTTAGGCTTTCATCACACCCATCATAGTTGATCAAGCAAGCTTGATCAACAATTCCTTAACTTGGGGTATTAAGTGGTAAGCCTTGGCTTCTGGTGCAGTGCTGGAATTTTGAGCTTTTACTCAATTTTTCATGCAAGATATGTCAAAAACCATGTTTTTGAGAGATCTGAGCTTCGTCCCGCCGTGCCATATTAATCTGTCACAGTAATATAGGGACTAAAACACAGTCTCATAAGAGATTTCAGACAATTAAGCATGAAAATGGCATAATGGTGCTGCAATTAGAGTAGCAGCTCTGTATAATCAATGAAGAATGAATTATACAATACAATGATAATGTAAGGTGCATGAATGCCAAGACCATTCAAATTCCCGAGGAGGTCATTTGAATTGAATGAATGGGTGTAGCTTAACTGAATGTAAGCCATAGTAAACACACTTAGTTAACCCACTGATCAAGTCCAGATTGACTCAACTGAGTCCTAACTGAAGCCGGAGTGTAGTGGATGACTGAATCTAACTGAAAGTAGCTCAGACACATGTCACTGCATGGCAACCAACAAGTGGCAGCGCATCATTAACTCCAATGAACCCCGATGAGGTTAACTGAAGTCAAACTGGTCATCAGAGGTGGTTGGAGGCACCCTAATTGACTCTAGTTCATAAATATTAATAAAAATAATCAATATAATGAATGGAGGTGCCTTCACCACTTAGCTTAATTGATTGTAACAATCCGTTAGCAATTAGGTGCATTTATGACACTCAGATCACCCCTGGAATGCTCCTTGTTTGAAGGAGGAAGCGCAATTAACCTCCTTGAATGAAGGAGAAGACTTAGTTGGCCTCCTTGACTGAAGGAAGGCATGGGTGTGCTCATGCTGATGTCATAGTGTGCTCATCTGATGTCGATTAAGTCAATAAAACTTAAGATAGTGGTTTAACAAGGCCAAATTGACCAAATTAAGTGTGCATGTTGGGTAAATGTCTCCAATAGGTGTAACTATATTTTTTAACGTTAATGTGCTCTGTATACAATAACATCACAAGTTTTGCTTCAATTTAGCTTTGGGACCCCAAGTATTTAAAGGTATACAAAGTGTAGTTTAAGCATTCCCCCATTGTTACAAGTTTCAAATCCATAATGCTAGATCACGATACATTGTGTTCTAAGTCCTTTAAAAGAAAATAGTAGAAGGGCCATAAACAATGATTATATTCATAACTTTGTTGAGAGGGTGAGAGCAAGGAGAGACCAAGTTAGTTGAAATAAATTTTATCTCCACCCATCAAATGGAAAGCAGGATTCCATCATGTGCAAAGACCTCTCAAATTGCCAATTGAACTAAAACAATTGAAATTTCAATAAAACATAAGAGCATTCTTTGTAATTTCAAATGCACTTCCTCATCAACCATAGTTTCTTGTAGCAATGAGACATTTATATTGATTTCATGATCAAGCGTTTAATTAGACATTTTTTGTATGAGCCTCTTAACTCCTTATTGTTGAATGATGTCAAAATCATTTTGAAAACTTATGTGGGGATTTGACTACTATAAGGGTCCATGGAATCACCATATGATCAGTGTCTACAATAGCCTCTCAATTGCTTGAAGAATCATATTTGAATTATCTTTTTTACTCCCCATAACAGGGTTGAATCCCCTTTTTTTAGGAGTGGCTATCTCACTAAATTCTCATTTGGAAATCAATTAACTGATATGTTTCCTTGGAAACCTTGTTGGTACTTTGTACCAGTTACCTTGGAGACTCTTGTCTCTCGACATTATAAAGTGATCCTAAGGTAAATCCATATTTGTAGGAGTTGGTGAATTTGACCAACTTAGCAGTGGATGAGAGTCTCTAGTACTAGTCTTTAGAGGAACTAGAACACCTTTCATTCTTCCATTCAAGGCTTCAAATTCCATTGCTTAAAATGTTAAAGTTTTCCATTGGGTCATTTAGTTTGTACTAAGTGACTAAAAGTTCGCTATCATATGTAGGAATCCTAATAACATGGATCAAATGCTGAGAGTTACTCGTTTCTTATGACTTCCTTTTCCCCTTATCCTTCTTTTGGAGATCTTTCAAAGAGTTCTTTTTTCCATAATTCATTTAGCGGTTGCAATAAGCATGTTCCCATTGGCGAGACTAGGGTTTTTTCCACGACAATATACC
>LPNX011013855.1:0-20154 GCA_001517045.1 Pseudotsuga menziesii | reverse complement strand
CAATTTAACCTACACATGATTTTTGTAGCCCTTTCTTATATGGGGTCAAAGCAGGGCAACCATTTGAAAACAAACAATATCGAGCTTCCCTATAACCTTAGACCCCCTTCCAAAACACATGTTTTGTCATTTTATTTTATTTTAAGAGGAACATGTTATATCCTCTCTAACCCATGGCGAGGATTGGGATATAAAGAACTCAATGATGGGCCATCCACTACTTAGGGATTTTCTCATATATCATTTGAGGTATGGGATACAATGAACTTAATGATGTGCCATCTAATACTCAAGCGATTTTTTCATATACCATTTTTAATGGGAATGACCAATCAAATCCCTTATTTGAATGTTATATAATAGTGTATGCAACCATGAGGAGTCCACTTCCTCTCATTTTCTTGATTCAATGAGATGAAATTGATGCTATACGTTGCATAACAAAAAGTGAGAGGACATGGTCTCATGGTTGTAAATATCCGGGTCACGAAGAATGCATTAAGGCCAATATTGATAAGGGGGAGGGGAATGAAATAACTCATATTTGACCCTCAAAAGGTATTAGAGGGAATTATAATATATAAATGGTTGCAACATAATTATTGTTGAGTGTCATCTAAGTGTGATGACTCAAAACGACCTCGTGGTGTTAATTTGTAATGTGCCCTATAGTACAAAGCTAACAATCATTTAGAGAATAGTGGATGCCTTGCACATAGAATCAATCACTTATGTTAATATGTTTATTACATAGTCACCATGTGGTATTGTTACCATGTTGTGTTTTATCTTGTAAAAAGGTAAACATGAACTAGAATATAATGTCCAATAAAAAGGTTGTTAAGGTCCAGAAAGGGGATATGAGCCGATGCAAGGGGAAGAACAAAGATGGTCCATGGGTAAATCATTCTTGCCACATGTTCCTTTGGAAATTCACCGTCCTTTTTACCATGTGTCATGTAAAGCTTACTCCCTAACCTTATAAAGGGAATTTCTCACATTCTTTGTTTGGTTGGCCCCTTGCAGCGGTGTGGTTTTAAGTTTAAATGTCACACGCCATGTCGAGAGATCAATTATTAAGATACATGGTCGTTGTAGCATAGTGGTAAGTATTCCCGCCTGTCACGCGGGTGACCCGGGTTCGATCCCCGGCAACGGCGATTTTTTTTTTTTATATGCCCCATGCAAACCAAGGTATTCTAGCATTAATTTATGAATGGAAGGTTCTTCTCCCAATTAGGGTTTCGACTTGGCACGCCCAACGCCCAACGACCAATTAGGGTTTCGACTACAAAGGAGGGGCTCTTGGTTTCAGTTGTTGTTTGGTTTCAGCAGGAGAGGGAGCGGCCGGGGCACAGAAGATACGAAGTTAGAATTCTTGAAGTACTGCAGCCATGGCGGAACAGGTATATCAGCACTATTCCTTAAAGAGTTTTAACAGTTTTTAAATCTACCCCATCTGCAGGTGCTGGACTGATCCGCTCCACAGTTGAAGAATGCATCATATCATATATTGCTCAAGGCTGCCGGAACAAGGAAGACTACTAAAGTGAAAGCATTGGATTTGTAGGTCTTTTGGTTTTATGGGAGAACAAGCGAGTTTTTGGATTGGAGAAGGCCTGTAGTTTATTGAACCACCCGAGATTCATATCGATTTGACGGCAGAATTTTTTTTTTTGTTTTTGTTATTTTGATCCACAATATCCAGTTTCTAATAGGGGCACCTCTCTTCTTCATCCCTGTTTCTTTTCCCCTTGAAAAACAGGGGATCTCTGTTATAAGCTGTTTGATACGGGTTTGTTATGTTTTACACCGGTGTGGGTGTCAACGGCATATGCAATTTCTAAGTCTTGACTTGTAACTGTAATTGCGAGTTCTCTGTCGTTGGACTGTTATGTCTGCACTCCGAAAGTCTCGAGAAGGTCACATTGCTCGTGGACAGCATTCGGCACCATCCCTTGTTCTGGCTACATGCAATAAGCCAGGGAATTAGGGTTTTAGTCATCGAGGGATTCATTCTATGACGAGATTCCCTTGAAATAGGGTCGATGCAGTGTTTTGTGATTCACTTGAAATAGGGCAGATGCAGTTTTTGGTATTTTATTTTTGCAAAGCTTCGTATGAGGTTTGCTATTGTGCTGGAGTGGTTGAAGCATCAATTAAAGCACCATATTTGAAAGTGTCCACTGGTTAAACCCATCAGTTATTTGTAGTGTAGGATGTGCAAATGCTGCTTTGGTATTCCTTGTTATTCTGTCAGCCTCTTTAGTCTTTATTTGGATGCTTCTGCAAATAACATAAAATAGTAGACAGTTCCCATGATACTACCTTCATAGCATCTTGTAGATAATAAAAGTTTTTTATTCTAATGTATTGGTGCCTCGTTCCGGTTCTCTCTGTTCTCAACGTGTAGTTTTCAAATCGGCCAGATTAGTATTTGTCCGAGACTTGCAAACAATTGGTGAGTTGGGTTTAGTATTTACGTTAGGCTTTAGTGCTTCTATCAAACGAGTATTTTGATATTTTTACGGCTCCTTTGGTTGGTTGGAGTTGCAAGCTCACGTTGAAAGTTATTATTTTTAATTCTAGGTACCGGATTACTTGTAACATCGATTTAAGATTTAGGGGATTTATTACACATTCCGAAGCTTGTAATTGTGGGTGATTACCCAACACATTGTTGTTATAATTATTGTTGTTATCATTTAATGGGACATTTTTGACATAAATTCCCTCTAATGTTTTCAGACTGAGAGAGCATTTCTAAAGCAACCAAAAGTCTTTCTCAGGTAAACCATATTACAGTTTTTTTTTGATTTTATTAGAATCTTTGATTTGTTTGTCCTTTGATCTTTAATTTGTATCATTGCAGTTCTAAGAAGTCTGGGAAGGGGAAACGACCTGGAAAAGGGGGAAACAGGTTTTGGAAGAATATTGGTCTTGGCTTCAAGACCCCCAAAGAAGCGGTTCAGGGTATGTCGTTAAAATTCTGGACAGATTTTATATTATAATATATTTTGTTGGTATAAATATATGCATTTCAATGCCAGAATGTTTCCTTTTAGCAAGATTGCTCTAGTAAGAAGAGCGGTTCAAGGTATAGTGATAAATTTCTGGACAGATTTGTTTATATTATAATATATTTTGTTGGTATGAATATATGCATTTTAATGCCAGAATGCTTAAATTTAGCAAGATTGCACTAGTAAGAAGATGTACCATGTATGGGAATGATGTAGTTGTCATGAATTTTCAAATATTATTTGTTAGTATGGGTGTATGGTTGATTGAACCTATGTTATTACTAAAGTCTCATATAATATCTGCTTCAATAACATATATTGGAATTTTAACGGGTCAAGATTGCTTGATTGTGGATATCTGCCGTTTTTATGTCTTTCTCAAGACTGAAAGCTGCCTTGCCACCTGCATGCAAGGGAAAGATATTATTGTTATCTGACTACTTTGGACATCCAAATCCATTATGCTACACATAAGTCTTTAAATTGCCATACCCTCTGCAAAGTGGCTACCCTGTTGCTGTTTGGGGCAATGAATGCCTCTGAGAATGAGGCCTATTTGAAACGCCTCTGCTTGATTCTTGCTAATTGAAATGTAACTTAAAAAACTCATGTGGATACCATTGGAGAAAATTTGCTCCAAACGTCAGCTATTTCTGCCTAATAACAATGCCTTTTAGTTGTTTCCTAAAAAGGCATTTGAGTTTCCATTTGGAGTGTCTCCCACATATTTAAGACCAATAATTGCCTCCAGTACAATAAACAGAAATAAAGTTGGAAACTAGAATCCTTTCTAATTTAAATTAAGCTGGAACATAAATCTCATGCCCAATACATGCACCAATCACCTTCCAAGCATACAATTAACAATGCATTATAGTTCTCAACAAACAATAAATATACATTTATTGAATGCAGAATTGCATTGCTTGCTTATTTTTTTACCAGATTATATAGCGTCTCTGAAATCTGGGAAGTATCTGCGGTGATTGAAAATTCAGCTATGATGAATCATCCAAATGGCTATGATTAAAACTGTTTGTAGGATGTTTCGAATGCTTGCAACATGGTCCCTGTAGATCTTTGTAGCTGAAGAGTCCATGTGTTGGAATGACCTTAGTTGAGAAGGTAGTATGCTACAATAGAAGTTTTTGAAATACAAATAGCTTTGGTAAGGATGCCACAGCCTAAAGCTTCTATAATATGGGTTGTGTTGTACGACACCTTATCTAAAGCTTCTTTAGTATAGGTTTTGTTCCAAGACACCTTTTGAGCATATTTAAAGAAAGTAGGAACTTTCTTCATCATAGCTTTTCCAACATGAACCAACTTCCACTGCCTGGTCAATCTCTGCTAGTGCTAAGGCAATTAGAGCTTATCATGAAATCTTTGACTGTTGAGGTATGCCCATGCTGATCCTGTGACAAAAGCCTAACAGAATACTAACTAGTTTTGCTTTGTCAATTCAACAACCAGTCATGTTATCAACCCATGATGAAGCTGTGACAAAAGCCTTAACAGACTAGTTGCTTTGTCAATTAAACCACGAGTCATGTTATCAACATGTTAGAGGGTATCAACTGGTGCCATAAAACTATCATTTATGTCAGAAGGTATCAACTGCTGCTAGCAAACTATCATTCTAGACGAATTAGAGTAAGCTGCAGAATTCTTGTATTGTAAAATCGATGCAGAATCTGTTAATGCTACTGTGGCAGAATCCATTATAACAGTTCATTTTACACTTTATGTGATGATGATGGGATATTAGCATGTGGCAGTGGGACCAAGTACTGTGCCCTTTGTAGACACTGAGAGGGGGGGTGAATCAATGTAAAGCAATTTTACAGGTTTTTTTAACTTGTCACAATTAACTATTAATTCATCATTCCATTAATCTCGTAATCATTTCATTTCACTTCATCATTCACATGCATAAGCATTTAAATCATCAAGAACCATAACACAGAAGAACACAACACCATATAATTTTATAATCTTTTTGTATTAGTTTTGGTCCGGCTACAACCGTTAGGTAAAATCAGCACCTACTGATATATAGAGCACCTACTCTGCATCCAGGACCTTGCCTGGTTTTCTTAGACCCTGCTAAGAAGGGTTTGAGGTATCCTAACGTCAAAAGCAAGACAAGCTTGCTTTTACAATACAGTATACTTGTGTTACCATCAATGCTGCTCATCACATCAATTCTGCTGTAACACAGTTCATCACATCAACTCTGCTGTAACACTGCTCATCATTCTGCCTTATGAACAATCCACTGTCAAATGTCCAAATCACTGCTCATCATTCTGCCTTATGAATACTGATGAGCATCAATCATCTTGTTCATCTGCTCATGTATTCAACACTGCTGGTTACCTGCTCATCATCACTACTGCTGGCCATCTACTGCTGCAAACTATCCTCTGATCAGTACTTCTTCTGCTGGTCAACACAGCTCATTAGTCTTTGATCATCATTCCAAATCATCAAGGAATCTGTTCATCTGCTCAAGACATACAATGTGCTCATGTCCTTTCATGCTAAGTCTTCAAGGATTTTGTTCATCTAGGTCTGCTCTTGTCTTCAAAGGTTTGTTAAATGCTTCAAGATCATCAAAGGTCTTCTCACTACGATCTTGCATTTTCCAGTCAACAAGAAGTTTTCTTCCAATGTAAGTAGCCTATCATACTATCAAACCATGTCATTGCTTGCCTGGGTATTACTGCTCAAGCATCATCATCAAACGTGTCATCAATCAAGTGTTTAAGCACTGCTGCTATTGATCTGCTGCTTATCCCAACTTATCGAAGATCTGTTCAAGTCATCAAAAAGGTCTGCTCATCTCAAGTCATCTTGCCATTGTTCTGTTGGATCATGTCATTGTTGTCATTTATCATGTCACAGTGAACACAGCTATTCCTCTCTTCTTCACTTTGGTGGCTTTAGGATGTCTTAAGACAAGTCCTTAATTTAGTCCAAGACTATGCCACAACAACTTTAAATAGGCATCAAACTTACACTCTAGCTCACTGGATCTTTAGATATGATGTTGTAGCTTCTCAAGTTTTACTCTGATCTCTGATCCTTTTCAACAGAACTTGAGCAAAGTGAACATACCTCTTCCTTAGCAGCCTTGAGAAGATGAATTAGCATGCCTTTCAAACTGATGTCTGCAACTTGTGTGTCTCCAACATGACTGACATTGAACTTGACTTGCCTCAGCGAATTCAGAGTTGCAATCAGAAAATATGCCGGAGCAATAACTGTGGCTACTTTTACTCCTTCAATGTACTGCTGCTATAGCATATCATGTAGATCTGAGATGTGTGTGCCAGACTTCTACTGTGGCTGCTTTTTATCAGATCTTCTTCAATCAAAATTTTGGATTTCAGGAGGTTGTACTATGGCTGCTTGAGATCAGAGAGAGATCATACCATTGTGGCAGAGGTCAGAGATAGGATTAACTTCAAACATGTACATAGTAGCTGCCTGTGAATTCTCTGTGTAATCCTCTTCCTGTGGCTGCCTCAGTTGTTTCGCATTTATTGCTGTTGTTCTTCTTCAGTCCTCATGTAAGCTTTCAACAATTGCTTTCCAGTCAAAAGCAATCTCAAACTGTGTATGTCTTGTGGAAGAGCCCAGACAAGACCTCAACCTTTGTCAACTTCGGGACTATGTATATGTGTAGATGACTTCAAATTCGAGACTGAGGCAAAGTCAAATCCGGACTGTGTATATGCTTTAAATGATGTCAAAACTGGGGAGACTGTGTATATGCTTTAAATGATGTCAAAACTGGGGACTGTTTATATGCTGAAAATGATTCAATTTGGGACTGTGTATATGCTGATAAAACCCAAGAGATATCAGACCTTGCTAAGAAGGAAGATCACCAACTCAGATTGTCTGAAAAACCTTCAAAATTTGTGAAAACTCGGACTGTATGAAGACCTTCAAGGCTGTGAAAACTCATTAAAACTGTCAACCTTCACCATAAAAATTTCAAGCCTCAACCTGTACAAAACTCGAAATATATCTCTGTGGAAAAACTCCAACGAAGTCCAAAATCGGACTGTGGAAAAATGTTGGAACAGAAAAAGAAACTTTATCCAAGAGATGAACCCTCTGAAGTCTGAATGCAGCCCACTGTCCAATGTTTAAGCCTGTTGTAGATGATGACAGTCCTTCAGTAAGTAACCAACAGCCCTAATTCTTGTTAATGTTGCATCTCCAGTTTTGTCTGAGTCATGGCAGCTCTCTTAGGGCTTTAATAAATTCTTGATAGCCCTGCTAGGGCTAGAATGGCCCCTTGGAAACCTTATCTAGGGTTAGAATAGTCCACGACAGCCTTAGTGGTAGCCTTCTAAGCTTCAGAACCCTCTTCTAGGGCTGGAACTGTCCACGCCAACCAAGGACAAATGACCTATGCAAGAAGGTCATATGCCCACCTCCAAGGACTCCATGACCTTATCAAGGGTATCAAGGTCATCATCAAGAACAAGCAAGTGTCCAAGTGTCATCACACCACTATATGTCCTAGGAACATCTCCAAGGGTTCTAAGACCCCATCAACCTACAAACGACCATATCATCTCTTTCAAGGGTTCAGGACCATCTCTAGGGTCTTCAGCATCATCAACAGGGTGTTCAACGTCTTCAGCAAGGTGGTGGCATCAATGACATCCTGTGGGGCCACTGCAAGTCCATGTTGGCATCAATGACAATTTCATCAACACCCTTCCCAACAGCAGACATGATCCCCTTTAATCCCAAATTGTTTACTGCATGACTAGTTTAAAATGTGCTACATTTACCCGGTACTCCATAGTTTTTTTTATTCAGTTGTTTATCAGGGAAGTAACGTTTACATGATCTAGTTTTGCATATCTCACACAAAGAGTTGATAAATTGCTATATGCATTGCCTTTTAATCCCTGGAACTGATTTTAAGGAGATATATTGCATGGTTTCAAGAGGCAGTTGAATCAGTATGGTCCTAATTACTACAATTATTATCTACAAGCAGCATTAATCTTTACAATTGTCAGCTACCACCTTTGTTATATACATTGCCTTTTAAAGCTCTGCAACTGTTGGTTCTATTATTGCACAAAACTCAAAAATTAAACCAACATATATTCATCTTAAACCTGGATCTATCAAGCACTGAGAGGGATCGATCTTTTTTGATGTGTAATATTTTTGTCTTTAAAATTTAAGATAATTTTTTAACTTAAGAAATTTAATCACTTCGTGCCTTATAGATATTGGCTAAGTTGGATCTATGCTGCTTATATACAAGCACCATTAATCTTAAAACAGCAACTTTTTTATCTTGGATTTTTAACATCAAAATATTACACATCAAAAAATTTGATCCCTTTGTCCCTTGTAGATCTTTGTTTAAGTTGGATCTATGCTGGTTATATCCAAGCACCGTTAATCTTTACACTATCTTTCACAGACTTGGTTTTGTACATCTTGTCTGACCTGAAAGATTGGAAGCTTTGGAACTAATATTAAGTGGCTATGCTGCTCTGTGTTGAGATGCAGCTGAATGGCCATTGCTTTGCCATTTCTAATATTATCTGTAAGCACTGATAGTAGAATTTTTGTTCTAAAATTAATAGATGGTAAAAAAAATCACAATCAAAACATTAATGGGTTGAATGCAAATAGGTATTTAAGCTCATAAGAAAATTATTTAGTGTCTTAAGAATGATCAATGTGATGCCATTCTTATGATTAGATATCAAATGATTTGTTTGATTCTGACATTAGAACTGAAAGTTGCGTACTCATCTTTTCTTTTTGTTTCAACTGATTTGTGCAAATTATTTCATATTGCTGCACTCTCTCTCAAGTAGACTGTCAATAAAAATCTGTTTGCCCTTTGTATATGTTTTTCGTCTTCTCCACTGTGGCAACACGCATGTGTGTGTTTTAGTAATGTAATGTCTGCATTGACAGCTGACGGCTTTTGCTTGCTTTCTTGAATCTTATGCAGTGTTTAAACCAGGGCCATAAAGCCTCCCTATTTAAGTTGATTTAATCCTGAGTGCTATCTTGAATTATGTTTTGGTTTAGTATTTGAGGGTAAAGTACATTTCAGATGTAAGTATAAATACGTGGATTGAGTAAACTGTGTTTTCTTGGTTTTTATGCAGGGACTTACATCGACAAGAAGTGCCCATTCACTGGTAATGTCTCAATAAGGGGTCGTATATTAGCTGGAACCTGTTACAGTGCTAAAATGAACCGGACAATTATAGTCCGTAGGGACTATCTCCATTTTGTCAAGAAATATCAGAGGTAACTAGAGGACATTGCAGTGAATATCAACAATCAAGTTTTATAGTTCCATTTAAATAGGCATTTTTTGAATGTATGCATGCTGATACAGGTATGAGAAGAGACATTCAAACATACCGGCCCATATTTCCCCCTGCTTCCGTATCAAGGAAGGGGATCATGTTATCATTGGGCAATGCAGGTAAAATTATTTATGGCACTATCCACTAAAATTTACCTTTTTTTTGTTTTAATAGCAATGATCTTCTGTATGTTTCTTTTGATTGTTAATAGTTTTACATGATTTGCTTGTCTCAGGCCCTTGTCCAAGACTGTTAGGTTCAATGTTCTGAAAGTGATTCCTGCAGGTTCGAGCAGTGGTTCTGCAAAGAAAGCCTTCACTGCAATATGAACATTGTTTCTGCATTTGACCTAGCAGCCATTTAATCCTTCAAGTGCAATAGAGTAGGCTTGGTCGGTGATGATGATTACTATTTCATCATTGCTCAACTTAATTTTGTCAGTTTTGATCCTTTTTCTTTACCATGTTGAATGTTGAAGGATGGTACGGAGCAGGATGTTTTAGACTTTATAGTTGGGGAAGGTCCATTGTATTTTGAATATTTGAAAATTGTTTTAGTATCCAGCAAAGCTTTTGGAATTATTATTTTTTCCTATGTCCAACTCCTATTGAGTTTATTTATGAGAAGGGTTTATGCTTTTAGTTTCTTCTTTCTCAGTCAGTGACGATCATGTGGGTTGACTGATTTGTTGTTTTGGCTATAATAAATATTGTTTTCGAAAGACCAATACACAACATTCCCGATATGATTTCGTAACTTCTGATAGTTTGCCCAAACAAATAAATATAGGCCAAATAGTATTTTGAGCGGAATCTATGCTGGTTAAGAATTTTTTGAGTGAAATATCAGAAGTATTTTGAGCGGAATCTATGCTGGTGAAGTATTTTGAGCGAAATCTATGCAATATTGTTGAAATCTATGCGTGTTATGTATTTTTTGAGTGAAATATAGCGTGCAGAGAATACTTGCTGAGTTTTTATTACTCAGAGAATACTTGCTGAGTTTTTATAACTCACTGAATATCAAGGGGGTGCCTTTGGGGGAATGCTTGGCATTGTTTTGGTTCTCATTTTCTTTGTTTGTATAATTAGATGATATTTGTTTATGTAATTGGAAATTTAGTTTTCAAGGCTATTTTGGGGGGCATTATGGGAGGTGTAAATGTCATGGGTATTCAACGTTATGTATTGTGACTCGCTTCTATGGATTCTGTTGTGCCACATAGTTTCTGGATAAAGAAAAACCAATTAGGCAATTTTACCTGGTGCCTAGAAATTCGGGATGAGTGAGTTAAAGATGGAGTGCGATTGGCATGCCCTGCTTTTAACTGTATTTAGCCTAAGTTTTGTGTTTATGGGCATTGCCATTTAAAATAGCCAAAGTTGTGTGGTCATAGGAATTGCTCATATTAAAGAGTTGTGTGGTCGTAGGAATTGATCTCCGTAAAAGAGTTGTATTTAAAGACGTTGAATAGACATTCTTCTGAATGACAATAGCATCTTTATAGACCCCAAGTTAATGTTCTCACATATATATTCTCCCAACATCTGTATGATACAATTTGCAAATCACAGAAACCCTGCAAACCTCCAAGCCTGCGATCCAATGCCACAATTTGATAGGAAAGTCGTAGAAGGCCATCAGTTCGGCTACGTTATTGGAACCCGTCTGATCCCAGCCTTAAACTGTAAACTGACATTACCTGACAGTGAGCCTCCACAGTAAATCAAAAAATTATATCCTCTTATGATTATTCAGCATCGACACAAAACAGTTCTTGCCTCTATTCTATTGTGGCTGTACTTACACCATCATATACATTACCAAATGGATCAGCAAAAACACGATTTGAAACAGAATTCATAGAAAAGAGAAGGTTTTGTGACATTAATAATATTACCTTCGCGCTCTTCCTAGATCTGCCAGTGACCTGGCCTCAGATGCAGACCCCCTTTAGAAAGTCCACCTGGCCGAAAATTCCTCTCCTCGTAATTATGATGAAAAGAGATTTATTCAAAGAAATACAATATTCAAAGACATTGATCGTATAGACCTCAAGTTACTGTTATCACAAACATATTCTCCCCACATCATGGATGATGACAATTTGCAAATTACAAACCCTCTGCAACCTGGAAGCACTGCGATCCAATGCCAATTTGAGAACAAAGTCTTAGATGGGTTATTGGAACCAGGACCGATCCCCACCTTAAATTATAACCAGTGATTATCTTAGAGATTGACAACACCTTCTGCGCTACATAAAGGAGCACCACCCTGTGCTGCTCCATCGATGTAAAGGCAATCAGTTGTTTTGTCAATCAGTTTTTCCGTTGGTGATATATGTCATTAATTAAAGGGCAGGCACTTACTTTGGCCGTCAATTTTTTTGGGTGATCTATTAGTTCAACTTTGTGATTAATTAA
This sequence comes from Pseudotsuga menziesii, assembly GCA_001517045.1. Taxonomy (NCBI): domain Eukaryota; kingdom Viridiplantae; phylum Streptophyta; class Pinopsida; order Pinales; family Pinaceae; genus Pseudotsuga; species Pseudotsuga menziesii. Next base: position 8,328 of record LPNX011013855.1, on the reverse strand, counting down.
TTAATCGGCAGGAAGGAATTATTTAGGTAATTTTGTATGGAATCGAGTATAGTTAATAGAAGCCATAATAAATGTATTAAAATATTTGTTTTTAAGCTATTTTCGATCAGTCTTAACTTGTCAAAGGTAGACATTATTTTGTTTTGTAATGCGTTTTGTCAAATTTTTTGGTATTAGTTTAAAGTGGTATTAATTGAATGTTCATCTATATTTGTTTAAATTGGGATTCATTGAAGGTTCATAGCGAATTGTTTTGGTCGTTTGGTATGGAATCAATTATGGTAAATAAAATAAAACCTTAAATCCAAAGTATGTACATTAAAATTCTATTACTAAACTATTTTGGATCAAACGAGTTTTAAAACCACTTTACCAATAAAATCGTTTCTGCATAAATGATTCATTAGAATTTATGATTTTGATATGTTTTGTCATTTTTCACTCAGAATTTAGTTTTGGAGTTTTTTAATTTTTATGCTTGGAGTAGTTGACGTTAGTTTTGCATGGTTATTTTTTATGCTTGGAGTAGTCAGCCTTATTGGGTTGTTCGTCTTCTCTTTGTTGTTGATTTTGGAGTACTCAACATTATTGGGATGTTATATTTGGACATTCAGTAAGGTCGTGATATGACTTTGTTGAGGTATTTGTAATTTTGGAAGATATTTTAATGTATATTATCAGTGTATGTTGTACCCCTATTGGAGATGTATTCACCTCTTTTCGAGATGTCATTATTGTGTATAAACCTTGAGGTACAACCTCTGTTGTAAGTTCGTGGCAATAATCTCTAGTGAAACATCATGCAATGTATTTTTGGAGTTTCTCTAGGAGAGTTTGGGATTAAGAGGGAGTTGAGCATTCCATACAATCCTTAGCAGAATGGGGTTGCAGAACAAAAGAATCGAACCATAATGGAAGCAACATAAGCAATGCTACATGACCAGGATCTACCTATGCACCTTTGGGTGGAAGTAGCAAGGACAAATGTGTATGTATAGAACCGTACTCTTCATCGAGTACTTGAAAACAAAACTCTGGAAGAGGCTTTCTCAGGAGAGAAATTAGAAGTTAGCCATCTTAGAATATTTGGCTGCCCGGTGTACATACATATCCCAAAGGAGAAAATGACCAAGCTCAATCTTTCTGGGAAGAAGGATATATTCGTAGTATACAATGATACATCAAAGGCCTATTGAATATACTTCCCAAGATTCAAGAATATCGACATCAATAGAGATGTAACTTTTGATGAAGACTCGACATACTTCAGCTCTAGGAGGCTACCTATTGAAGAGGTCGAGGAACTTGAAGAAACGAGAGTCTAAGGTATGGAAATTGGAGAAGCAATTCCAGAAGACCATGAAGATCATGACATGACAGTACCACAAGATTTGGTAGAAACACTTCTTGAGAAGGACTCCCACAAGAGGAAACCAACATGGGTACGAGAGCTCATACAAGAAGCAAAAAGGTATGGCACTCTAGAAGTAATGCATAGAGAAAGGAAAATACCAAAGCCTTACAACAATCATGTAGCCTTGCTGTGTGACATCAATGATAAGGAGCCTTCCACCTATGAAGAGGTTTCAAAGAATAAAGAATGGAAGGATTCCATGATCGAAGAGTATTATTTGATCATAAAGAATGATGTTTGGGAGATAGTTTCGAGACTGAAAAGTAGTTTGTCATGACTTTGAAGTGGGTCTATAAGATCAAACATACTGTAGATGGCAGCATTGAGAAATACATGGCAAGATTTGTAGCACGAGGCTTCTCACAGAAAGAAGACAGAGACTACGAGGAGACATTTGCACCCATGGCAATGTAAACTCCCATTAGGACCATACTTGCATTAGCTACCGTTATGAAATAGAAGATACATCAGATGGATGTCAAGACAACATTCTTGAATGGTGTAGTTGAAGAGAGTGTACGTGAAACAACCACCGAGATTCGAGACTTGTGACATGTATAATCATGTGTGCAAATTGAAGGAGTCATTGTATGGATTGAAACAGGCACCGAGGACATGGTATGACATGATGTATATCTTTTTGATGAGCCAAGGCTTTACTAAGAGTAGAATGGATTCCAACCTTTACTTCAATGTTGAAGGCGGAAGACCAGTGATGCTCCTGCTATATGTCGATGACTTATTTATGACGGGCGAGGATGAACTCATTATAGATGGAAGGACGAGACTTGCTACAAAGTTTGAGATGAAAGACCTAGGTATGATGCATTGCTTCTTAGGCATGGAGGTGTGGTCGAATGCAGATGAGATTTTCCTTAGTTAAGGAAAGTATACATTGGATATTCGGAAGAGATTCAAAACGCTGGACTGCAAGGTGATAGCCACACCTATGGCATAGCAAGATTTGAACCCAAAATTCGACGAAAAGTACTTTTTTGTCGGATTCGTTTTGTCGTCTTGAAGCATTGTTGGAAATCCAACACCTACGAAGAAAGATTTGCGACCATCCTATCATCGATTAAGCGACCATACAGTCGTCGGATTTGCAACGCTTAATCGTCGAATATGCGGCGAGTTTAACTTAATTTTTCAATAGTATTAAGGTTTTTTTTGCAATGGTAAGTAGGTTAATATCGTCGACGATTCGACGATGGTTAAATTTGAAAATATATAAATTTCGACATGTTTGCTATAGAAGCAACCTATGGTTTGTAAAAATGGTTTATTCCTTGACGGACGGTTTGAGGAATTGTTTTATTCTTCGAGAGATGGTTTGCATAATTATTTTATTTTTTGACGGACTGTTTGCGGACATCATTTTATTCTTTGACAGAGGGTTTGCAGAATTTTTTTTATTCTTTGACAAACCACCATTTGTGAAAATAGTGATGTATGGACCTTGAATTTTTAAGATTGTCGATAGTCTTCATTCATGAAGTTTGTGGCAAAATGTCAAATAGCAATATTCCTGATCCAAATGAACAAAATCGACAATTGCTTGCTAGATTGTGGGTTCCAGTGAAAAGAAGGGATGATGGGAAATGTTATCGTCCATGTAGTCAATGCAGGGGTTTTAAGAGGAGAATAATATTGACTGCAACAACCACAAAACATTGTAGGGAACATGGACACGCTGAGGGGGGGGGGGAGGGGGGGAATAAATGTCGTCCATTTGTAAGTTTAGAATTATAAAGTTTTTTTATATTTTTTGCTTTGGTAAATGTATGTATTATTTTAATATTTCTTAGATTAACTTATATCTATTGATGTATTCATGTAATTATAAATGAAAGACATACTATGGCATATCGTCCAGAGGAAGTGCTTTCAGAACAAGTACCGGAGGAACATGGAGTGCCTATGCTTAATGAAAAACACATGAATCATATTGAAGAAGATGATCATACTGATAACATAGTAGAAGATGATGATACAAATACATTGATCCATGATTCATTTAATGTTAGAATGGATGATGACGATGACGATGATAATGAAAATATTGATGACTTTGATGATGTTAACAATATATCTTTTCTTGAGAAGTTATACGAACCCCTTTATGAATGCTCCAAAACAAATATTCTCTATGCTATATTGTTGATAATGAACTTGAAGGTTATGAATAGTCTTTCAAACATATTAATCACATAGATGTTAATGTATGTAAAATAATCCATCACATATATACGATCGTGATAAATTTTATCATTATTTCTTTAATAATTGTATTATTAATTCATAATTCAAATTAATACAGATGAAGTATGTTTCGTTAATATTATTTATATATTATATTAACTCTATTTTTATTTTAATTTGATGTATCTTGATAGCTGAATTTTTGTTACCACCATCAAATATTTTACCTTGTGCATATCGAGATTTATCTTCTATCATGAAAGAGATTGGAATGCATTATGAAGCAATTCATGCATGCCTCGATGACCATCTTATATATTATAATCAATATGAATTTGCTACAGAATGTCCGGAATGTCATATAAGTAGATATCAAATAGATCAAGTAACAAAAAATGTGCTTCACAAGGTTCTTCGCTATATTCCCATCATTCCATGTTTGCAATGATTGTTCAGGTGCAATAACATCGCACAATTTATGGATTACCAAGAAAGGAACATAATTCAAGATGATGTTATTCGAATGCCTGCAGAGATGGTTCTGCATTTAGAGATATGGAGAAAAAATGGTCTCACTTTAAAGAAGAGCCCCATAATCTTATGATTCCTTTGGTAAGAGACGATGTTAATCCATTTGCATAGATGAGATCCATTTACACGATGTGGCCTATTTTTGTTATCAACAATAACATTCCTCCATGGTTGTCAATAAAGAGGGAGCACATAATGTTGTTGATGATTATTCCAGGTATATTGTGTCTACAACTATTTTATTTTTAACATAGTTGTGGCATCTCATTTGTCATATTTTATTTCCTAATGTCATATGTATATTATTTTACTCTTGTGCATGGTTTATATATCTTAATGGTTCTCATAATTATATATTTCATATATACTTTGAATCAATCAAGTAAGTTCCAAGTCAAAGATATGAATGTATATATCGAACCTCTTATAGGCGAGCTACTGAAGTTATGGAATGCCATCAGTATGTATGACACATCTAGACCAATACGACAAAGGCAATTTAAATTCCATGCAATGGTTGTATGGACAATACACGATGCGCCATGGTTAACACATTTTTGTGGTTTGTATTTTTAAGTTCCACTTTAATTTCATTTAATTATATGAAGTAGTTAATATAATTTATATATAATTATAATTGACATAGATATTCCATATATATATATATATATATATTGTAGGTCTTCAGATAAAGGGAAAATTTGCATATCTAGTTTGTGGTCCTAAGATCAAATCTCGTCGCTCAAAAAACTTAAGAAATGAGGTGTTTGATGAGTATATGCACTTCCTCTCTAAGAATCACAGGTATAAAACAACCGAGAAAAATATTTTCAATGGGAAGCAAGAGACTGCATTAAAACCATAGAGAATGACGCCTCACCTTTGGAAGATGCAATATAATATAAATCGTCAAGCTGATACGTATGGATCATGATCATTGCATATGAATTGTTACGTATTGTTATTTTTATTGTGTGTTGTTTATTGTAGTGGCTGTAATTGATTTCTGTAATTTATTTATAAACTAATATTCATGATTTCTGTCATGATCATGAAGACATTAATGGGCTTCCATGAGGAATGAAAAGTTATCATATACAATTCCGCAGGTTGCCCTACTATGAGCACCTACAAATTGCTCATCTGTTTGATACAATGCATATTGGAAAGAATGTGACTGAAACATTATGGCGACTAATGGAGCTAAGGAGCGAGAAAGAAAAAAAAATGTGAAATTTTGCAAAGACATTTAAGAAGGAAACTATGCAATGAAATTTGTCATTCAATTTCATAGCAACAAAGACGAAATTAATATAAACTCAATTCCATGGATGTTTACAGAGCAACAAAGTAATGTTGTAAAAGAAGTAATGCGGAAAATTAAATTCCCCACTGGATTTTGTGAGAACATGAAGAATATCATAACAAAGAAATGTGATTTTGTGGGGGTCAAAATGCATGATTGACACGTCTTCATGAAGGTAATTATTATTGTTATGTCCATATAATTATTGTTTTTTTTAATTCCATTGTATATTGTTGTTATTTTGTTTGTCTACTCTTTGTTTAAAAAATGTTGTGGTTTGTATATTGTTACAGTATGTTCTACCTCTCTGTCTCCCAGAAAACTTCGACAACAATCTCAAACGAGTTATATATAATCTTGGGAAATACATGAGGTAGCTAGCGATTATTTGCATGTGCTTAGTGTTTTTTTAATTCTTCGTATAATTTATATTTGTTTTTGTGCACTAATTCATGTTATGTAATTTAATGTTCTTTTTTTAAATATCGGTATTGGTTTGCGTCACTTATAGATGGTTGTCATCTAAAGAAATCCAAAAAGAATATATAAAGTATTAAATGAGAGAAATTTCTCGTCTCATGTGTGAAATGCAGAAGCATCTATCTTTGACATTTTTTAATGCACAGGAACACTAACTCATACACCAAGTTGAGGAGATTGAATTGTGTGGACCTGTACACTCAAGGTCCATGTGGATGGTTGAGAGGCACTTGAAATTTATGAAGGGTTTGGTTAGACAATGAGCACGTGTTGAGGGTTCTATGATGGAGGGATATATGGTATACCAAAACATGTTGTATGTTAGTGAATATCTTCCTAATTTAGCGTCAAAGATAATTATTAGACAATTATCCAGACTCTATTAACAATTTTGAAGGGGAGTACCTAAAGGAGAAAGGTAGATCAAGGAAAGTGAAAGATAATGATTAGCTAGTGGATGTTAATTAATATAATACATTTGATTGTTGACCTTTATGTATATATATTGTACATATTCTATTTGCATATTCAATTTATTGCATCAATTAAGAGCGTATACTTTGTTCATAAAATTTACATCTGTCGTGAATTTTAATGTTTATTATCATCGAGCAGTTGGTTGAAAGTGGGATGCAATTAATTTATACATTGCAAACAATATTGACTGGATGAAGGTATGGATTGAACGATGCGAACAATCGGGCAATGGAATATCATGGGAAGGTGTGGCTTCATTGGTAAAAGCAACACATCACAATGGAGATACAAATCTTACACAAAGAGAAGTCGATTTAGAATATGGTTTAAAAGATAATAAGACAATAATATTAATCAACCAATCTAATTCATTTTTTTTGCAAATTACATATTGATGTACATGTTATTCTTTTCCCTGTATGGATGCATAAACATGCACTTAATCATAAATATTGAATCATTATGTAATCTTTTGGTGTATTGCTTGTTGTAGGTAAAACACCATAAGGATATGGTCTGCAATGGTTGTAGATATCACATCAAAAAGTTGGATGAAACAAAGAAAACATTAGATTGTGGGATATCTGCAGTCTTTGAGGTGACCAATGTTTCATCTAGAAGGGACATACATCCAGAAATCTCAAAAAATCGATACTATGGGTATTTGAAAGATATTCTTCAGTGTGACTTTATATCTTTCAAGGTAGTTCTATTCCTTGTCAAATGGTACACTACTAGATTTTGATCCAAAATCCGACGGTTTTTTCCGACGGCGCATGGATTTTTTCTTTTAACCGTGCCAAAAATCAGAAAGATTAATTTTTTTTTTGAAATGGTGGTGATAAGTGTCGCTTAAGCGACGGCGCAAAAATATATATCTTCCTAAGTGTCGCTTAAGCGACGGCTATCTTCCTAGGTGTCGCTTAAGCGACGGCGCAAAAATATATATCTTCCTAAGTGTCGCTTAAGCGACGGCTATCTTCCTAAGTGTCGCTTAAGCGACGGATATAATTTTTATTTTATGATATGACCTATCATCATGGTTATAATCTTGAGTTTCAAACATTTTATATATTGTATTGGAACTCGGGTTCCAATCTTTTGAGACCCGACAACACACTGACATTGCAACATATTCTTCAATTTTCATGCTCCATCTCCTATAACTTTGGTGTGTAGTCCCTCTCCTCATTGGGAAAGTCCAACCACAAGGAGGGTTTGTTTCTTGATTTGCAATCCATTGTGTTAATGCTTGCACATAGTATATGAATTTTGCTTCCAACCCATAGAATGTGATTCTTGCAGCAACATTCCAGATGTTAGTAGTTATGCAATAATAAGATCCAAAAAAATTTACAATATTGGGTTTTTCACATTGGTTTCATTTGTGTGAAGAAAATCAGCATCAAGCTTGGGAAGAATGACTACGCTGAAAAAGTTTTCTTTTAAATTGGCTAGAGATTCACATCACGCCATTATTACATCAACAAATATTGCTATGTGTAACATTTACTTGTCAATGGATATTGTTTTATTTTCATTGGGAAACTACTTATACTTTTATATAAATTGTCTTCATGTTCGTNTACTTTTATATAAATTGTCTTCATGTTCATTTTGACAAAACCTACTCGATAACATTTGAGCAAATAGTCTTCCAAGTCATCTCATTAGATCCTTGTAGAAGGTGAGTTATAAATTGAGGATTGATTCAAATAGGTAATGCACAGAGTAGCTAGCAATATATATTTTCCATAGAAAACATCAAAGGATATAGAGGTGCAAAATACTTTGTTGGGTGGTCTCTTTTCTCAGGGTTTGTAGGGAGTCCAAGGAATAAGACAAAACAAGGTAGAGAAAAGGTTTAGATCAAACATATAATATTAAAAGGGTTGTTTAGATTAGTATGTAGCATAGT
>LPNX011013845.1:57457-70259 GCA_001517045.1 Pseudotsuga menziesii | reverse complement strand
ATTTCCAATTTGAACCCTAAAACTTTCTACTATGAAAAAAACACTTCAAAATATGCTTTTAATATGGTGAAAAAATTGCATTGAGCGCCTTAATGAATGAGCACAAAGGACTTATAAATGCAAATGAAATAGGGCATGGAGGTCTAGCTTTGTATTTTCCATACCGGTGACAAAACTCTATTGATGTTTTGAGCAAATATGAATATATTTGAACTTTAAAATGTTTATCAATCAAATACTTGAATACATGAATCAATGGAACATTCAATCACATAATATCATCCATCCACAACACAAGATGTACCCTGGGGAAAATCCTCAAAACACAGAGAATGAAAATCCCCAATAATTCTTGAGAATATAATAGATAGATTTGTAGAGAATGGATTTTACACAATAGAGATTGCCCGATAAGAGAGAACACAAAGCAATAGAAAATAGAGAACAACTATATCAATTGTAATGAACTTTCCATGTTCCCAACACATTAATAACAAGACAAAACTATTGTCATGCAAACTAGGGATAATGGTTGCATGAGAATTATGCACCCATGCATTACAATTTCAAATTTCCTTCTTGGAATAATCAACCCTTACATTAAAACCTTAATTATGCACAATTGACATTACCATACCATTCATCATGGAAATTAATTGACATCGGAGTGAACTCAATATCTAACTGAATGTTGATAACTTAGTTAACAGGCTAACATAAGTGTTAGAGTGCTTTAACTCAAGTGTTATTATGCAAAACACTTTATAACTAAAGTGTTGTCTTTTGATGAACTTAAGTATTGTCTTTTAGTTTAACTAAAGTAACTAGCATACCCCAAAACAGGGAAATGAAACACTGAAGAAAAGGTAATGTTCAATTTTTTAGGATGCAATAAAGTGTAAATAAAGCTCATGTGCACAAATCCGATACCAGTTTGTTTCTTCCATTGCACACACACTACTAGTCAAAGCGTGTAATGACAACACTAATCTATACACGACTATTCAAAATGCGTAACGACAACACGAATCTATATTAGACTGGTTGATATCTCTCTATAAAACCTTGATCGAAACTTGCATTAGAGGAAATTTCAACTCAAAATGGGCCTTTTAACTTTTATTCAAATTCCATGTCATCATGTGTTAGCCAATCAAATTGCTTTAAATTTGAAATACCGTATAGGTATTAAACACTTTTTTAATATAAATTTGGGGATAGGTATCATAAAAAAAACTACTATTTTTGTTTGTATTTTTGACATATCTCCCCGTGTTTTTACTCAAATTTCGATCGGGAGAGCTCGTTGGATGCGGAATTAAATTCCGCATCCAATGAGTACCCACTCGGCATACTTTTGATGGACCTTGCTACCCCAAAAATAAGAAATACCTGAAAAAACGAAATGATGATGTCATCATTCCATTTGTGGCAAGTATATAATCACAGTTTGGGAAAAATGATATTGGAAATTTCATAGAAATTTGATCCATGTTGGGTGATCTAAGTTCCGTGTTTCCTCACATTTGTGGCAAGTATATAATCACATTTGTGGCAAGTATATAATCACATTTTGGGAAAAATGATATTGGAAATTTCATAGAAATTTGATCCATGTTGGGTGATCTAAGTTCCGTGTTTCCTCCATTGTTTTCTTTCATGGATTCTATTTTGATCCACAATTTGCTTGATTTACTCATCTCTATAAAAAATACAGTGAAGTATGTACTGGGATTTTGTAATATATTCAAAGATCTAGTTGTTTTCTGTATTTCTGTTTCAATTTGTATGAGTTTATGTCCTGTTTCATTTCCATAAAAGATTTGTTATGGTTTTCTTCTATTACAAACTCTCTTCACATTATAAATCGATTCCAAAAAGTTTTATGGTTCAATTTTTGACCTAAACCATTACCATATTTTCTTATTCATAGTCTATTCTTACTTCATGAGTGCTAAAATCTTTCATTTTCCTGAGAATTGCCACCCAAAATTTCCGAGTTCTCTTGATTGTGGATGCCTTGTTTCTGGAAAGTGATTACAAATTACAGTAGAATGAAAATTGTACAAATAAAACATTGTATTTTTTTAGAATGTGTTGGTTTTACGTTAACCAGCTCAAAAACTCATGAAAATTGTACCCTTAGAGTCTATCCATGGTGTGCTAAGCTCAATTTCTCATTAATTTTGTGTAGTTACATCAATTCACTCTAAATTTGTTGTGGCGTTATTTATGATTTTGCAGTGGGTGATGGGTGAATTTTGTAGTGGCACTATTTATGATTTTGCAGTGGTCGATGGGTGAATTTTGTAGTGGCCTTATTTATGATTTTGAATTGAGCTTAGGCTATTCCTCTGCGACCTTAGAGTGGGCGATGTCTGAAATACTGTTAATTCATTCAATGATGAGGAAAGTGCAGAAGGAGCTTGAGAGTGTGGTGGGATTGGAACGTAGGGTGGAGGAATTAGATATTGCCCGTCCCGATTACTTGAAAGCAGTGGTGAAGGAGATGCTGAGGCCTAGGCTTCATATGCCAGGCCCATTAATAATTTCACATGAATCCTTCCAAGATTGCACCGCTGACTGATATTATATAGCCAGCAAATCCAGAATTATTGTGAACGCATGGGCCGTGGCTAGGGACCCGAAGTCGTGGGAAGATGCTGAGCTGTTTAGGCCTGAGAGATTTATTGGCAACCTCATTGACATTAAGGGGCAGCATTTTCAGATGATTCCTTTTGGTTCAGGAAGGAGAGATTGTCTCGGGCCAAAAGATTCGCGGTTCAAAATATTTGCAAAAATACAAACAACAAAATTATAGTGTCATGATGCCAGGAATACGATAGTAAACAAAATAGGTGGCAATGATCTTAACATAGGTGACATAACAACTATAACAGAGTATGGGATGTAAGCAGAATTAATCCAAAGGGAATTCATAGAGGCTGAGAGATACCACATAGACATGAACACTTTGGCTAGCATTCGATATTCAGAATAGAAGATTGTCGTCGACAATTGTCTGGTTGCTGCATTTTTTTCTCACTGTACATCAGCGATGGCTCCTTTGACTCGAACATTTTCAATTCCGAAATCTCTTCTTCCAATATCAAGCACTCGCTGAGACTGCAGGCTAAGGTTTTAGTAGGGATGGACAATTCTTGAGGAAACAACTGAATCCATGAACCTAAGTGAGGTCACACCCATACTTCAAGAGCCAATAGATGACGAAAGCATGAGTATAACCATCTCCTAAATAAGACCTTAGATGTAATTATAATAAGTTGCAACCCATAAAGTTCACCATTTGTTATAAGATTTAATTTATTCATAATCTTTTTTATTAATAAAATCCGTTTTATTAATTATTTATAAGACATTTATTTAAAATAAATAAATATATATATAACAAATAAGTTAATGATAAATTAATTTTATTGCCAAAAACATTTATAAAATAAAAAATAACATATATGAGTATGAGTAAAGTGTTTAAGATGAAAAACCATATCCATAAACTTCAAAACAGCTTGTTGAAATCCACGTGGATACTTTTATTATGAAAAGAAACTTACATAAAGTCACATGCAACAGTCATATATTTGAAGATTTACATATACACACAGCATAACGAAAAAACATATACTACGACACACAACAGATAATCTAAACCACTTTTCAGTGACCTGGAAAGAAGCGCACAAACGTCAAGAGCCACGTGCTAGGTAGTGGAATATGTGATAAGGGGGAGGCTCTTCATTAATTATCAAATATAATTTAAGTTTTGGATTCCACGGATAAAAAATACACACAGCATAACGGAAAAACATATACTACGACACCCAACAGATAATCTAAGCCACTTTTTAGTGACCTGTAAAGAAGCATACAAACGTCAAGAGCCGCGTGCTGAGGCAGTGGAATATGCGATAAGGGGGCGGCTCTTCATTAATTATGAACAGATGACGAAAGCCTGAGTATAACGGTCCTTTAAATAACACCTTCGGTGTAATTAGTTAACTAGTCCATTATTCTTTAAAACTTAGTTAACTATTATTCACTGAATCATGTTGATCGATGAACACTAAGGTCATCTTTGCTTAACTGGTTGCATATATAATATTTCAACTAATGCTTTAACTGAAGCATTGATTGAGACATACGTACTTATTGAGGCATACATATTTAACTAGAGCTTTATAATTGAAGCTTTATAAATAGAGTTCACTTAGTCATATGCATGAGCAATTTTGAATTCTCTTTTTCTCATTATCTCTTTATTGTTTTATCTTTTATCTTTCCTGCATAGTCTATGTGTTAACATTAATCATCTATCATATCATAATATACTAAGAAGAATTGTCACATTATATGATTATATTGTATTACTTTCTGACCATATAGTCATATGCTAAAGTAATTCACTCTAGAGGTGATCAGTCTCTAGAGAAGACTTAATCGCTTTATCCATCTTGAATGACCATGGTAGTAATATATCGCATAACATCTATCCTTCAACATGTAAAGCATTTCACCTCTATAAATGGAGGCCCACCTCAATGGGTACCCACTCTCTAGGTAGCCACATGAGAATCATGACTTGATATTACTCACAAGTACACCTCTATAACTGGTGGTCCACCTCACAGGGTACCTTCTATGAGAATCATTGACTTGATATTACCCACAAGTCAGACTCAATATTACCCGCAAGTCTACATCCTTGATATTACTCACAAGACCTTACAGTATCATCACCTCAATCATATGAGGATATAGGACATGATATTACTCACTAGTCTCCAACCTTGATACTACTCACAACACTTTTAGTCATCCTTAGGTCCACTCTAATGGATCTACTCCAAGTTACTAAGCCCAAATCAGTTTATCTACCTCAACGCACATGAGGCCCAATCTTGATTACATAAGATTTGGCTTGGAGAATGACTCTTGATGCTGTATATTTAACAAACTCATATATCATAATCCTCTAATTCATCACCAAATGCATGCCTTTAATATGCCAAGAGGGTTTTTTCACTAAATACCTAGTAAATGAACATTAAGTATAAAATGACAAATTCTCATAAGGTTAAATCTAATGAGTAAACCCCTAAATATATGTCTTGTAAAAGAGAAAACAACATGAGAAATGCAAAATAACATTAACTAAGTGAAAAAAGCAAAAGTTGTATGTGATTGATGACTTATCCAAATAATCTTGTTCTTCCATTAAGGTAACTTACCTTCTATTAAGCATTGCATTGAACAATTATTCCCCATAATGATAATCCACTTAGATCTACCATACATCTTTTTGTAGGCATTAGATTTCTAGTTTCTTGCATGGTGACCTATCACACCTTAAGTGTTTTTGACCCACGAGGTCTCTCTCACTCCCATAATTTTGAGTGTCTTTTTTCTAGATTTTCCCTTTCCATGCATGCCTCAAATTATCTTTCTCAAAACCATTTTGGTTTTTCCACAAAATTGTAATTTTGTTAGAAAATTATCTTTCTCAAAACCATTTTGGTTTTTCCACAAAAATGTAATTTTGTTAGAAATACATTCTCGACGTGCTTGTCTTTATTCTTTTCCTTTGTACAATCATTTTTACCAATAAATTGATAGCGAGCCAATTGCAAATTTAAATGTTTCATGATACTACAACTTATCTAGATCAGTTTGCAAATTTTAGTGACTTTTGTTGTATTTCATGGTAGCCAGCCAATTGCAAATTAGAATGTTTCATGATATTACAACTTAAATACATATCATATAGGTGATCAATCAATGTTTTTTTTATTATCTAGATCAGTTTGCAAATCCTATTTTTAACAAACTAAAAACAACCTAAAGAAGAAGAAATTAGCTTACAATAAAAATTCGTGCAATTCAAGTTTTTTTTTTTACATTATTATAAAATGTAATTCCAACTTCTCTTTATATTTTGTTTAATGAAACAAATAAAAGTGATATTTATATAATATTTTTCACTAGTAAAATTGTTTTTTCATCATGTTTTACACTATTATTTCATTAATAAAAATTAATTTTGATGCTATCTTTCTTTCTCCATTTCATCAAATCATGCACCAAGAACCTTTGAATAATCATCGATCTTTAGAGTTTTATGTGTCTCTGCACCTCTTTGAGCATCTTTAAATTAAGAAATAAAAACGAAATAATGCATAAATGAACAACTAAAGAAATATATTTAATAAATAGCTGATCAATCCCTATCATCCATGGACGCAGCTAGGGACGTGGAGACACTACTATCATCTGATACAACTGACACTACACTAGGCCGCTGAGAACTCGTGGAATGGTATTTGGTGCAGACAACACGCCATGATCTTTCTCAATTATAGGGTTGGAAGGTACCCTTTCGCCATCTCTTGCTAACCTCTCGTTATTGCGCATTTTAAATCTTTCTTATTATATTTGACAGAAAGATTTTCACCACAGTTTGGGCAGCTTAAAGTACTACTGAAATATTATTTGACCTCGCCTTTATTTTGCTATGGGATTCTATTCCAAAAGCATTGTCTAATTGCACCTTAAATAAATCCAAATTCCACAAATTCTTGAGAGGAACCATAGCAACATAATTTGGTCGTGGAGGGGGGCCAATGCACTGTACGCCTCTAGCTGTTCTGATCTTTGTTCACTTTTGTTTTGAAATGAAATGATAATCAGAATTTTGAAACTGTGTAACTTTTGGACTTGTCTGCACAGGCTATTAGATAAAATGCTCAGATACTTTTTTTTGTTTGCTGTAAATACTTTCTTTGACTTGCTGGGCCTCAGATGTAGCTAAAAACCCTTCTTGACCATTTGCTCTACCTGAACTTGACCAAAAAATGCTCAGATACTTGGATGACTAGTCCAAAGTATTTTTTGAAAAAGAGAAACATGTATTTGCCGTCCCAATTGGTTTACACACAAATTCAACAATGGCAGGCCCTCAAGACTTCCAATGCTATTGTCAAACAAGTATGTTCTGTTCTTTCCACTATATGTTCCAAATATTCATGATTGCAAATTTCCAACACCTTAACAAACCACCTGCAGAATTAGCATAATTACAAGCAACTGAATAAGATCTGTGATCAATTGAGTAATACAATAACAGGTGACCAATTGAGTAAATACAAAAACAAATCCACATCTTAAAATACTAAGGTCATTAAAAGAGTGCAAGGTATCTAGGAAATTCACCTATCAATACAATTTCCCTTATATCCAGCAGCTTGATACATTTAGACCAAGATTCTGGCATAGTTGCAAAGAAGTGATTACACTGATGAGAAGTGATATAGAAGCTGGAAAGGCTGTGTCCATATTTCCATTGAGCAGCAAGTTGTCAAAGCTAGATACAGTTGGCTGAGGATCAATAAGCAGAGAGAACTGCCATAGATGCTGTGCAGGCTGTGTCCAGAATTTCACTGAGTAGCAACTCAAGCTTCTATCAAAAATCTTAAGCCTCTCAGCCAGAATTAGAGCGAGATAGTGGATATGCAGAACAGAGAAGCATCGAGGCACACCTTCCAAGCCAAGTTATACAAACAAGTTAATATGTTTTTCATTTATGCATAAGCAGAGACTAATTTGTTGCAGGCTAGGATATAGTCTGATTAATATAGTTGCTACTTGCTAGTAGATTGATTTGTGTTTTTGAAATTTGTAAGGAGTTGGAACCTTGGCATTACTTGGTTGCTAACCTTGGCATTACTTGATGAGCAACCAACAGATCTGACAGAACTGCTCTAGTCAACAACGAACTGCAACAAAAAATAGTTCTGTATGAAATCTAAATGCAATACAACATTTTATGAATCGGTTCCATATTCTCAGCGTAAAAGGCAGAGACTAATAAAAACACCATAAATTAGTTACCAATATGCAACTTCCAATACAAGATAAAATGAAACTGCATTAAAATAACTGTGCAAACTTCAATTCTATGTAACTCTTCATTGATCATAATAAAGCCAATGTCATCATAGTGCTTTCCCAAGGAGTACATCAATGTCTAATGTCTATGAGTCTACTAATAAGCTATTCACTTCGGCTAACACAGTCACACTGCATTTTCTCTGCTATGATCCCTTTAAGTACTTGGTAGATCTAAGATAAGATGAATCTATGCTGGTATGTATTATAAACATAACCAATAACATAAGTCTTATAAACCAATAACATAACTCTGAGACTTTGAGGAGACTTTGAGGTTAATAACATAACTCTGAGACTTTAAGAACGTTGGGGTTAATAACATAACTCTGAGACTTTAAGAACGTTGGGGTTAATGAACACCAGAGAAATGAATCATAAAGGGTTTGTTCTGAGATTGCTTGTACGGATTGTATCCATGGCATGGACAATAACTACTGAAACTGTTAATTGCACAAGGAAGCCAAACTCTGATCATTTAGAAGATCGTTTATATGATCATCTATATAAACGCTTGGATGCAAGTTCTCTTAATCTTGAAATTGTTCTGAACGAACGCCCCTGGAGGAAGCTGAACAATTCTCATCATCCATGGACGCTGGTGTGGATGATAAAAGCAGGGACGTGGAGGCTTTTTGTCATTCAGAAAGGCCATCAAATCTGATCCAACTGTATCTCTGTCCAACTGGACCGCTGACAACTCAGAGAACGTATGCTCGTGGAAAGGTATTTAGTGCAGAAAACACACTATAACAATGGTTGCTATAAAAATGTTCCCAAAATTAGAGCTGGATGGTACCTTTTGGTCGTCTCTGGGTAACCTCTCCTTATTGCACACTTTGAATCTCTATTATAATTGTTTTTAGCAGGAAGAATTCCATAAAACACTGGGAATCATTAACCTCAGCTTTAATCCGCTCCTGGGTTCTATTCCAAAAGCATTGTTTAATTGCACACACGTTCACTNTATAAAAATGTTCCCAAAATTAGAGCTGGATGGTACCTTTTGGCCGTCTCTGGGTAACCTCTCCTTATTGCACACTTTGAATCTCTACTATAATTGTTTTTAGCCGGAAGAATTCCATAAAAGTTAAAACACTGGGTTCTATTCCAAAAGCATTGTTTAATTGCACACACCTTCACTGAATCAAAATTTCATATTCCAATTATTTGCGCACACCTCAGATACTGGAAACAGTCCCCTCATTGCTGTCGAAGAGATGCGCATATTTCCAATTCCAATTTGCTTCTGCATAAATTCAGGAATCAGAGTATCCATTCAGTGTAAATCTTTGGAGTAACTCTGTGATAAAGTGAAATACCACTGTGAGATTACAAGAATACAGTTGTGATATTATTAAAATAAACTCTTCAAATTCTAAACTGATAAAAATTAAGGCATATTGATCAAGAAACTCACCTATCAATCCATGTCTGATGAAGTTACGGCAAAGTGAAAATTGGCCAGAGAATCTGGCGAAGCCAAACCACAATGGAGTAAGTTAATATGGTAGCAAACAGACTCCATTTTTGGGCAGTTGAATCTGGCTGAATTTCCAGGCATGGTAGAGTTTCCCATGATTCCAAGTTCCATGTATGTTTGAACTTTGTCCAAGGGCTCTCAAACTTACACAAATCAGCAATGGCTTGACATGTTTTGCACTGAAGCTATTCCTAATTAAACCACGCAAATTGGTAATGGCTTGAACTGTCTTGCAACTGAACCAATTCCATTAAACCCACACAAATTGGCAATGGTTTCAATATGATGTCCTTGAGACTATTTGCCCATCTTGACATTGAACCCTTTTAACTTCAGATCTTTTATTTACCCAGAGCTATCAAAGTGTGGGAGTTATAACTTAGAGATGATGGAATATTGGTCTTATCAAATTTAGATTCATTGAAGGTATGAGCAATTAGACTATGCTTTTACAATAGAACCTCACAGAGAGCCGTTCAAGCTAAGCTCAAGTATTCCTACCAACTTTTCCAAACTCTATGGAATTCTCTGTTGAAAAATTATAAAAGAGATTCAAAGTGCGTAATAAAGAGGTTAACTACCCGGTGAAAAAGTTCCTCCAAACCTTATTGATGAAGAACATGTATCTCCCAACCTTGTATGTTTTCTGCACCAAAGATCATTTCATGAGCATTTGTTCTCTGAGTTTTCTGCGGCCCAGTGGCAAAGCTACCCAGCTGGATCAGATTTGATAGTCTTTGTGAAGACAGAAGAGCCTCCACGTCCCTCCAGCCTCACAGAGATGATCATAAAACCCATCTTCTGCATGCTCCAAGAGCTATTGTGGATGCCATGAACACGATCCAGAGCACAAAAGCTGCATCAGAAGAAGAAGGGCTTTATGATCGATCCAATCTCCCGGTCGGACTCCAACGTTCTTAAAGCCTGCGAGCTGCACCTGCATTGATTTGCAACAGCTGGAACTCACTGACAGATTTCCATTGAGGAAATCATTAGGTGAAAGTTAGTGAAATGGTGACGTGAGGTCGGTCTGTATTTAATTATTCCCAGAAAATGTTTGATTCGAAGGTGGAGGTCCCTTTGCCACTTAAATCATTCGAAGGTGGAGGGATAAAGATTATTTAAAACGTGAACCACATTCTTTGGAAAAAAATTAAGCTGAATCCTTCCATCGAGATTGTATTCTGCCAAAGAGGATGTAATCTAATATCATATATAACATTTATGCAACATATAAAATAAAATTAAAAAATCTTATGTTTTTTTTATTGATATCGAATTAAAATTAATATAATGTTAATTTATTGAATGTAATTTAACTGATTGGGAAGAATGATTGTTATTCTCTTTATCTAGATTCAATTTCTAAATAACATGATGTTTTGTAAACCTCTATATAATGTTTGATATAAGATGACCATACCTTAATATAATTACTCAAAATTCTAAACAATAAGATTTGATTTATTAACACATTTTTTTCTGATTTTAATCTTTTTGTGCATAGATATTTGTAATATATTATTATAATATCATTAAAATAATGAAAAAAGGATCACACTCCTCTCTCTATATAAAGTGACTTAGCCCTCTATTTCCACAGCAGGCCCCTCCTCTATATTCTTATGTTCTATATTCATGTTGGTATATGAAACCACACTCCTATATATATTGACTTAGCCCTCTATTTCCACAGAGACCCTCCTCTATCTCTCTTATGTTCTATATTCATGTTGGTATATGAAACCACTTCCAAAATTTTGTTTTGTTTGTTTGTTCCCGTCAATTATTGTGCGCTTCCTCCTCTATTTCTCTTATGTTTTAAATTCATGTTGGTGTATGAAACCATTTCTAAAATCTCTCTTAAGTTTTATATTCATGTTGGTATATGAAACCACTTCCAAAATTGTGTTAGGTTGTTCTTGTCCATTATTGTGCTCCTCCTCCTCTATTTCTTTTATGTTTTAAATTCATGTTGGTGTATGAAACCATTTCTAAAATTTTGTTTGTGTGTTCCTCTCAATTATTGTGATTATGTGTTTTTCCTACATTGTTGTGTGTCTATGGTTGTGCTTATTGCATGGTTGTGCTTATTGTATGTGTGAAATTGATAGGCATTGGAGGTGAATTGGATTTACAATTGCAGGTTGGCCCAATATGAACAAGCCCTGTATATGAAAAAAGACGTTGAGTTGTTACAAAAAGGTATCATAAATTTATATTTATCTAATTTTCTTTTAGTAAATTAAATATCAATATACTCCTTCAACGTGCTCTATTCTCAATAGTTGACTTTCCTTCATTTATATGTGTAAATTAAATTTTATTATTAGATAAAGCATGGATTCATTTAATATCTATGTGGGGGTTTGTAAATCAAATATTGTTGCTTGTACTGTGAATGAAAAGAAGGAAATGTATATATGTCTGGGTCCATTTTACTGAGATGATAAGATAAGAGTACAATCGAACCTGACATGTGTGGAGTTGGTAAACCTCTTGTCTTGTCCCCTCCATCTCAGCCTTGCTTGATGTCCAATAAATATAAGAACCTATTACTACCATTAAATCATCTACTATCCTTAGTTACATTTTAGGTTCTCGGACTCTCTTGTCAATTTGACATTTGAGGTTCAATCCCTTGTGTCATGACTCAAAATTGTGGTAGAGATAAAAATATGTTCCCTGAAATGTATTTCTATCGTCATAAGCATCATGGGTAAGCCTTTGCATATCAAAGTCATAAACTTTGGTTGTGAATATCTTGTTGATGTTTGAGCAAAATATAACACGAGTCAAGACTTGATACAACACAGTGCATAGATGTAGAAGTCAGAATTGCTTCTGAAAGTGAAGAGGAATTGCCAAAGTTTNCTTGATACAACACAGTGCATAGATGTAGAAGTCAGAATTGCTTCCGAAAGTGAAGAGGAATTGCCAAAATTTTCGTATTATGTTTTCCCTTTTTAGTTTAAGATGTTAGCTAAAATTAAATTGCGAAACATTTAGAAAATGATTATAGAATGTAGCATTTTGTTTCTCCATTTAAGAAATTGGGCCCCTGTAATTTTTTTTATCTTTACCAATGGATTTAGTTTGTAATTTTATGTCTCATTAGTATACTAGACACCCTCATTGCATAATTTGTGGGCAGATTTATGACTAGAATTTGCGAGCAATACAATTTTTTCCTTAAAACGACGATTGTTATGCAAAATCAAAATGTACATATGTTTCCACCCCCACCACACACATAATATGGCAAGAGGTATTCATTGAGCTGTAGAGCATTTAATGAGGTTGCAACAAGTTTAACGTTCCTTTGATCTTGAGCTGGTTGAGATCCAATGGTCATCA
>LPNX011013845.1:22184-34178 GCA_001517045.1 Pseudotsuga menziesii | reverse complement strand
TCATTTATGATATGTGATTTTCTCATTCTTACTAGTTATTTTTTCTACAAATAAAAAAAATTGATGCTAAATAAATTATTATTATTCTCTTTAAACTTGGAAAATCATTTCTAATATGTGATTTTCTCATTCTTATTAGTTTTTTTTCTACAAATCAAAAAATTTGATGCTAAATAAGTGATTATTATTCTCTTTTAAGGGAGGAGATACGATGTAGAGGTTGGTCACGGTTTGAGAATAATTTTAACTTTATAAAAAATGGTGAATGATTGATGTAGATGGCTATCGAGAGAAATCTCATAAATGGTTTAGTTTTAATAGTTTTTGGGTCCTAAACTTTCAACATGTTCTCCGAGGCTTTTTCATGTGACTTCATCCAAAATATGCATAAGCTTTAGGCATTGAATCAATGTTTTAATCTTGTTTGCAAAAGTTTAAAAAAATTATATAAAACAAAAAAATGATAAAAAATTTATGGTCTTGACAAGGCTCCCCCTTCTTTTGG
Source organism: Pseudotsuga menziesii (assembly GCA_001517045.1). Classification (NCBI taxonomy): domain Eukaryota; kingdom Viridiplantae; phylum Streptophyta; class Pinopsida; order Pinales; family Pinaceae; genus Pseudotsuga; species Pseudotsuga menziesii. Next base: position 33,673 of record LPNX011013845.1, on the reverse strand, counting down.
AAAGCACATATTTGTCCAACTCACCATTTCTACTCAACCCTAATTTTGTGTTAATGTTAAAATTTTGTTAGTATTCATCACAAATTTTAGTTTTTTATTATGAAGTTTTTTTAAACGACACATTGAACCAAATATTTTCTAATAGATAAACTAACACCATTTTATCAAGTTTGTATTACTTTTCATATTCTAATATTTTCATTAATTTTTCATTCTTTTTTAAAGATTAGAATGCTCTTTGCAATATATTTGTGTTTCTTCGTATAAAGATGCCAATGTTTTGATTATGACATAAAGATGAATATCTTTCAAACATAATATCTTTAAAACGTATTCACTATAGGTTGATTTATTGATTATTTTATGGAGAAAGCATGTTCCTTTTTTTCAAGAGGAAAAAATACCAAACCTTGGTATTCATATTATACAAGCAGCCTTCATAGACAAGGCTTCAATCTAGCGTAAAACACAGCATTTGGGAATCCCTCTCATCAATATAGGAGCATCCATCAATACTTGCTACATGTGCAAAAAGTAAAACAAGAGCCCTCAAGCAAGTAGGACTAATGCTCAGCAAGAAGAAACCAAAGAAAGTTTTCACAAGATAGATCACGATGATCTATGAAGCATAAGTTAGACCACCAAGCCAATCCCTCCTGAGCACAAAAAGAAGGTTGAAAGTCTCTTCAAGGAAGACTCGATCCAGTCTATCAATAGAAAATGAAGATCAATTGCCAAAAAAAGAGGGGACTGAGTCCCGGCACCAAGCTTAAAAAAGCTGAAAGTTCCCATGATCAATGATCATGCCATCAAAATGCTCAGTAAAGATTCTGAATCTAGGATAAAAAACCAAAGCCTTCTTTGAGAGACAATCAGCCTACTAATTATGCTCACAATAGATATGCTTCATTGTCAACCGAGAGAAGTTGGACATAAGGGACCTTATGTCATTGCACCAATGGCCCAAGCAAGGAGAGTCCAAGGAAGCATTCTTTTTTGCCTAATTTATAATGACTAAGGAGTCTCCAAAGATAGTAAGGGGAGGGCTCCCCAAATGCTTTGATACTGCAAGAAGAGCCCAAAGAGCAAGAAGTTCAGCTCTGATATTTGTGCATTTTCCACAGCCTAGAGAGAAGATGAGAGTGTGTGAGTCACTTAGTAGCAGCACAAACCCAGTACCCCATTGTTCCTTGCAGCAGCCCCATTGAAGAAGCCACAAGGAAAATGGATCTGTGGACTGATTCCAATACATGTTATCTTCTTCTTTAGCTTCAGAACATGGTATAAGTGAAAGAGAGACTCTACATGTTAGATGATACTAAACATTGAATCCTTTTTATCTTCAAAAATACAACAGTTTCTCATTTTCCATACGCTCCAATAAATAAAAAGAGGCAGATAGCTAAATACAGAGTGTGCTGATAAGCTCTTATACCAAAGTTCTAAATAAGAACTGACAGAGCAATTTATTAGAGGTGGAAAACAGAACTGCTCACATATAGTAGAGAACACCCTCTTGGTCATGATGCAATCAATGAAGAGATGTTGCACCGAGTCTTCACCTTGCCTGCAGAGGGCACACACACCAGGACCCTTCCATCTGTGTTTCAAGAGGTTGTCCCATGTTAGAATGCGATTCTTAACAACGAGCCAAATAAAGCACCTGATTTTTTAAGGAATGTTGAACGACCATAGGAGGTCCAAAACCTGAGTCTAATCAGAGGTGGGCTCATGAAGGTGATTAGCAATAAGATCGTACCCCAGAGTAGCAGTGATATCCCCATTATGACGATTGTGAGTCCAGATCAAAGAATCGTTCAGATGTTTTAGTCTGATTCTACCTTGTTCGAGCCCTGAGATAAAATTGTCCCACAGTAATTTCTACTCACCTCCCAATTCCAAATCTTCTGCAGTGAGCCAATATCCCTGAGCCTCTGGTGAAAAATTTTGGGCATGTACTAGAGAAGTGATACCATAATCCTCCAAATATTCACGGAGATCCAGAGGGAAAACAATCAAGGAATCAGTGCCCACTATGAGATCCGAGCCAATGCAATATCTGTCCCATTCCCACTAGCTAAGAGAGACATCTTCCAGCCCAGGAAAGAGTAAGAATAAATCCCTTCCAAATCACTGAGACACCATTAACAGCAAAAGACTTTTGACAAATCCAAGTCACCACAGAGAGATTTTTTAAATATTTTGTGGACAAAATTTGATGCCAGATCACAGTCCCCTTAAGGGCCATCCAAAATATTTTCAAATGCAAGGAGAGACTAAACCAGCCCAAATGTTTAATACCCCAACCTCCAAGGGAGGTAGGTCGTGAAAGAGACAACCAGTCCACTAAGTGGTACTTCCTTTTTTCGGCAGATGGACCCCATAAGAATGAAAAAATCAACTTTCTGAGCTTGTCTAGAATCGACTTAGGAATGGGAACGAGAGCCAGCCACTATACAGACATACTAGTTAGAAATACCTTCATCAGGACAAGTCTACCCCTAGGGAAGAGAAATCGATGGGTCCAATGCTGGATTCGTCTTTCAAATTTTTTTACAAGCCAGTGCCAATCCTTTACCAAATATCCAAGAGGCTTAATGAAATAGCCCAAATACTTGAAACCCAGGGAGATATGGTTTTACTTGAAAGAGAGAGTACGAGGGATCCTGTTTAAGATCCCCTCATCCACATTATTGAAAAGTAAACAGGATTTGTCCATGTTTATACACATACCTGAGGCTGCACAAAAATTGTCCAAAATGACTTTGAAAGCAACCCATTCCTCGAAAGTGACTGAACCGAAGAGAATCACATCATCAACAAATAGCATGTTCCTATGATTAGAAAGCTTTAAGTGGTGTGCCAAAGTATCTCAACAACATGGATAGGGGATAAGGAAATATGATTTATTTGGTTTTGGAAAAAGGAATAACAGTTTTCGCCAAAAGGGAAAATGGTTTAGGAGTTCAAAACATGGTTTCACTGGAGGGTGAGAGTTCAAAGTACATTTTTGAAGTTTATGGGTTGATTATTGTAAAGAGGATATATTTTGAATATGAAATCCAAAGTTTAAAGTTACATTGTTTTTTTTGGTTCAACAAGAATTTTTTTTTCATATTCATTGGGTGATTCAAAGAAATTACATCTTGCAACTTATCCCATGGATAGTGTTCAACAACTTCTTCTAGTACCTATATTACCATAATTGAAAATTAATTACTTTGTAATATATTATAGCCATACACATACTTTTAGAATCTTTGCTTGAGAAACCAGACTTGATTAAGAGTATTAATTATTGTCAATTACAAAATCCTAAAAATCAACAATATTAACTCAAAAACCACAATTATGCTTGACTGTACACAAAATCCAAACTAATCATAGGCATGAAACAAAAACCATCGAGTCACACAAAACAAGGGAAAATAGGGATAGAAGGGGAATTCCAATAAAACGAAATACAACCTTCATCCACTTCCTAGATGTTGATCTACTCTTTGTAATGCAACACTCATTCTTGTAACCCAATACCCATTTTTGACAATTGATCAGCTTGATGATTGTAAATTTCAGTTTGTAAGTTTCTGCAGTGAGTTATGTTGAAGTAGGGTTTTTCCAGAAATTCCGCAGTAGTCATTTTTAAGTCGACGTTTCAATTCCGAATCGCGAACCATCATCAGGACAAGTAGTCAGTTAGATTAGCTGCAGCTCTGGAGTAATAAATAAGCTTTTGTTCGTGAGGTTACCAAAATTATTAATTAAATTTGGCCGACTGATCCTAGGTTTAAGTAGAGTATTAAAAAAATTTAATTTTTAATTTTTTAATTATTAATAATATTTTAAAAAAATTTAATTTTTTTAATAATATTTTAAAAATTTTCATAATTTTTTTTTCGCAATCAATTTATTCTGATAATAAGTTTACAAAGTTCTAAATAATAATAGCTTAATAGTTATCAAAAGTTTTTGAAAAGTCTCTTAGCTTTTCTAAAAAGTTATAGTTTTAAAAATTATATTAAAGCTTCAAAAATTTTAAAATTATTATAGTTTTTTTTTAAAAGTACTTCAACGATTGTAAATTTGATAAATACGCCTTATAAATATCTAATTTAAGTTATTTAAATTATTGAGTGTTCTTTATATCATTTTTGACATTTTTGACATTTACAAATTTCCAATTTGAACCCTAAAACTTTCTACTATGAAAAGAACACTTTAAAATATGCTTTTAATATGGTGAAAAAATTGCATTGAGTGCCTTAATGAATGAACACAAAGGACTTATAAATGAAAATAAAATAGGGCATGGAGGTCTAGCTTTGTATTTTCCATACAGGTGACAAAACTCTATCGATGTTTTGAGCAAATATGAAGATATTTGAACTTTAAAATTTTTATCAATCAAATACTTGAATACATGAATCAATGGAACATTCAATCACACAATATCATTCATCCACAACACAAGATGTACCCTGGGGAAAATCCTCAAAACACAGAGAATGAAAATCCCCAATAATTCTTGAGAATATAATGGATAGATTTGCAAAGAATGGATCTTACACAATTGAGATTGCCCGATAAGAGAGAACGCAAAGCAATAGAAAATAGAGAACAACTATATCAATTGTAATGAACTTTCCATGTTCCCAACACATTAATAACAAGCCAAAACTATTGTCATGCAAACTAGGGATAATGGTTGCATGAGAATTATGCACCCATGCATTACAATTTCAAATTTCCTTCTTGGAATAATCAACCCTTACATTAAAACCTTCATTATGCACAATTGACATTACCATACCATCCATCATGGAAATTAATTGACATCGGAGTGAACTCAATATCTAATTGAATGTTGATAACTTAGTTAATAGGCTAACATAAGTGTTATAGTGCTTTAACTCAAGTGTTATCATGCAAAACACTTTATAACTAAAGTGTTGCCTTTTGATGAACTTAAGTGTTGTCTTTTAGTTTAACTAAAGTAACTAGCATACCCCAAAACGGGGAAATGAAACACTGAAGAAAAGGTAATGCTCATTTTTTTAGGATGCAATAAAGTGTAAATAAAGCTCGTGTGCACACATCCAATACCAGTTTGTTTCTTACATGCACACACACTACTAGTCAAAGTGTGTAATGACAGCACTAATCTATACACAACTATTCAAAATGTGTAATGACAACACGAATCTATATTAAACTGGTTGATATCTCTCTATAAAACCTTGATCGAAACTTGCACCTTTTCATAATATCAAAAAGAAGGGTAAAAGAGATCAAGATGTGTGTGATTAGCAATAGAATAGGATCTTGATTATGCACTATAATCAATGTTTCCATACTACATGTACTGAAAAGCACATACATTAGTAATAAATAATAAGCATTTAATATTAGCCTAAAACCTTGAGCACAAATATTAAATCATTTGCAACCAAACATAATTTTGAACAATCATAACTGGTCAGCCAAAGAATCGACAAAAACAACAAACATGGGTGATCAAACATGGCCTTGATGTGTGCGATACTTCACCAAGGGAAGAACAACATAGTGAGTGTTTTACCATCATTTATAATTTGTGTTGATTGTTACATGGAAATGCATTGCAAAGAACCACATCAATAGGCCTATGATTTAAACAATAACACATTTCTAACCTTGGCGGGTATTGTGTTGCTTTTGCCATGCAACTTTTGTTATGGCGATTTTCGTTTAAATTTTCAATCTCAAGTTAAGTTAATTAATTTGTTTAGAGAACAAACTCGTTTGGCTTCCTTTGTTTGACCAGACGACTAATGCACAAGGGACACATCCAAATTGTTTTAAATCTATCATGTTTTACCTAAAAGCCATATTTAATTTGTTTGGGCTAGACTGTGTTACTTTGGAAAAATATAAGGATAAGCTCTCTTGGATACGAATCAATCTTAGCTTGAACAAGTATAGCTAGCACATGCCTACACGTAGAGTTAGCATGCACTTCATAACCATGTCAATTGATATTAAGTCATCCATTATTCTTAGTGTTGGAACGCATAAAGTATCACTACTTCATCATACCACACCATCATAGGAAGAAGAAATGATCGATCTCTCATGAAAACGCAAAGGTCAATACTGCCCACATAGTTGAATATTACAACATCCTGGTTGGGATCGATATGACACTGTGTTTTTTTAGAATGTGTTGGTTTTACTTTAACCAGCTCAAAAACTAATGAAAATTGTACCCATGGAGTCTATTTTCTTAATGGGTAGTCTATTCCATCATTTTACAGATCTTAGCACACCATGAATACGCTTTCTCTGAGGTGATTTGTAGTTTTCTCATCAATTTTGTGTAGTTACATCAATTCACTCTGAATTTGTAGTGGCGTTATTTATGATTTTGTAGTGGGTTTATTATCCTTCATTCTCCACGAACATAGTAACTAATTAAATCTATGTATTTTCAAGAAATTTATATGTTTGAAGTATATCTATTAAAGAAATTCGCATGAGTTTTCCTTCAGAGCAATCCCGTCTAAGTGAAATTTCAGCAGGTAGATATGAGTTTGGATGGGTATGAATTCAACTCACAGTGGATTTGTATCGGCTTGGTTAAGGATGAGTAGTGCTCCATGGTTTTATAAGAATGCACACGCAGGGTTTTGCACAAAATTTGTGGTGTCTATTTATCCAGTTTTTTTTTTCAATTTGTGGCAAGTATATAATCACATTTTGGGAAAAATGATATTGGAAATTTCATAGAAATTTGATCCATGTTGGGTGATCTAAGTTCCGTGTTTCCTCCATTGTTTTCTTTCATGGATTCTATTTTGATCCACAATTTGCTTGATTTACTCATCTCTATAAAAAATACAGTGAAGTATGTACTGGGATTTTGTAATATATTCAAAAATCTAGTTGTTTTCTGTATTTCTGTTTCAATTTGTACGAGTTTATGTCCTGTTTCATTTCCATAAAAAATTGTTATGGTTTTCTTCTATTACAAACTCTCTTCACATTATAAATCGATTCCAAAAAGTTTTATGGTTCAATTTTTTACCTAAACCATTACCATATTTTCTTATTCATAGTCTATTCTTACTTCATGAGTGCTAAAATCTTTCATTTTCCTGAGAATTGCCACCCAAAATTTCTGAGTTCTCTTGATTGTGGATGCCTTGTTTCTGGAAAGTGATTACAAATTACAGTAGAATGAAAATTGTACAAATAAAACATTGTATTTTTTTAGAATGTGTTGGTTTTACGTTAACCAGCTCAAAAACTCATGAAAATTGTACCCATAGAGTTTATCCATGGTGTGCTAAGCTCAATTTCTCATTAATTTTGTGTAGTTACATCAATTCACTCTAAATTTGTTGTGGCGTTATTTATGATTTTGCAGTGGGTGATGGGTGAATTTTGTAGTGGCACTATTTATGATTTTGCAGTGGTCGATGGGTGAATTTTGTAGTGGCCTTATTTATGATTTTGAATTGAGCTTAGGCTATTCCTCTGCGACCTTAGATTGGGCGATGTCTGAAATGCTGTTAATTCATTCAATGATGAGGAAAGTGCAGAAGGAGCTTGAGAGTGTGGTGGGACTAGAACGTAGGGTGGAGGAATTAGATATCGCCCGTCCCGATTACTTGAAAGCAGTGGTGAAGGAGATGCTGAGGCCTAGGATTCATATGCCAGGCCCATTGATAATTTCACATGAATCCTTCCAAGATTGCACCGTTGACTGATATTATATAGCCAACAAATCTAGAATTATTGTGAACACATGGGCCGTGGCTAGGGACCTGAAGTCGTGGGAAGATGCTGAGGTGTTCAGGCCTGAGAGATTTATTGGCAACCTCATTGACATTAAGGGGCAGCATTTTCAGATGATTCCTTTTGGTTCAGGAAGGAGAGATTGTCTCGAGCCAAAAGATTCGCGGTTCAAAATATTTGCGAAAATACAAACAACAAAATTATAGTGTCATGATGCCAGGAATACGATAGTAAACAAAATAGGTGGCAATGATCTTAACATAGGTGACATAACAACTATAACAGAGTATGGGATGTAAGCAGAATTAATCCAGAGGGAATTCATAGAGGCTGAGAGATACCACATAGACATGAACACTTTGGCCAGCATTTGATATTCAGAATAGAAGATTGTCATCGACAATTGTCTGGTTGCTGCATTTTTTTCTCACTGTACATCAGTGATGGCTCCTTTGACTCGAACATTTTCAATTTTGAAATCTCTTCTTCCAATATCAAGCACTCGCTGAGACTGCAGGCTAAGGTTTTAGTAGGGATGGACAATTCTTGAGGAAACAATTGAATCCATGAACCTAAGTGAGGTCACACCCATACTTCAAGAGCCAATAGATGACGAAAGCATGAGTATAACCATCTCCTAAATAAGACCTTAGATGTAATTATAATAAGTTGCAACCCATAAAGTTCACCATTTGTTATAAGATTTAATTTATTCATAATCTTTTTTTATTAATAAAATCCGTTTTATTAATTATTTATAAGACATTAATTTAAAATATATATGCATAACAAATAAGTTAATGATAAATTAATTTAATTGCCAAAAACATATATATAATAAACATATATGAGTATGAGTAAAGTGTTTAAGGTGAAAAACCATATCCATAAACTTCAAAATAGCTTGTCACATGCAGCAATCATATGTTTGAAGATTTACATATACACACAACATAAAGGAAAAACATATACTACGACACACAACAGATAATCTAAACCACTTCTCAGTGACCTGGAAAGAAGCGTACAAATGTCAAGAGCCACGTGCTAGGTAGTGGAATATGCGATAAGGGGGAGGCTCTTCATTAATTATCAAATATAATTTAAGGATTTGGATTCCATGGATAAAAAATACACACAACATAACGGAAAAACATATACTACGACACCCAACAGATAATCATATGTTTGAAGATTTACATATACTCTCCGACCATATAGTCATATGCTAAAGTAATTCACTCTAGAGGTGATCAGTCTCTAGAGGAGACTTAATCGCTTTATCCATCTCGAATGACCATGGTAGTAATATATCACATAACATCTATCCTTCAACATGTAAAGCATTTCACCTCTATAAATGGAGGCCCACCTCAATGGGTACCCACTCTCTAGGTAGCCACATGAGAATCATGACTTGATATTACTCACAAGTACACCTCTATAACTGGTGGTCCACCTCACAAGGTACCTTCTATGAGAATCATTGACTTGATATTACCCACAAGTCAGACTCAATATTACCCGCAAGTCTACATCCTTGATATTACTCACAAGCCCTTACAGTATCATCACCTCAATCATATGAGGATATAGGACATGATATTGCTCACAAGTCTCCAACCTTGATACTACTCACAACACTTTTAGTCATCCTTAGGTCCACTCTAATGGATCTACTCAAAGTTACTAAGCCCAAATTAGTTTCTCTACCTCAACGCACATGAGGCCCAATCTTGATTACACAAGATTTGGCTTGGAGAATGACTCTTGATGTTGTATATTTAACAAACTCATATCTCATAATCCTCTAATTCATCACCAAATGCATGCCTTCAATATGCCAAGAGGGTTTTTTCATTAAATACCTAGTAAATGAACATTAAGTATAAAATGACAAATTCTCATAAGGTTAAATCTAATAACTAAACCCCTAAATATATGTCTTGTAAAAGAGAAAACAACATGACAAATGCAAAATAACATAATTAACTAAGTGAAAAAAGCAAAAATTGTATGTGATTGATGACTTAGCCAAATAGTCTTGTTCTTGCATTAAGATAACTTACCTTTTATTAAGCATTGTATTGAACAATTATTCCCCATAATGATAATCCACTTAGACCTACCATACATCTTTTGTAGGCATTAGATTTCTAGTTTCTTGCATGGTGACCTATCACACCTTAAGTGTTTTTGACCCACCAGCCCTCACTCCCATAAATTTGAGTGTGTTTTTTCCATATTTTCCCTTTCCATGTATGCCTCAAATTATCTTAGTCAAAACCATTTTGATTTTTCCACAAAATTGTAATTTTGTTAGAAATACATTGTCTTTATTCTTTTCCTTTGTACAATCATTTTTACCAATAAAATGATAGCGAGGCAATTGCAAATTTAAATGTTTCATGATACTACAACTTAAAATACATATCATATAGGTGGTCAATCAATGTCTTTTTATCTAGATCAGTTTGCAAATTTTAGTGACTTTTGTTGTCTTTCATGGTAGCCAGCCAATTGCAAATTAGAATGTTTCATGATAATACAACTTAAATACATATCATATAGGTGATCCATCAATGTTTTTTTTATCTAGATCAGTTTGCAAATTCTATTTTTAACAAACTAAAAACAACCTAAAGAAGAAGAAATTCGTGCAATTCAAGTTTTTTTTTTTTACATTATTGTAATTCCAACTTCTCTTTATATTTTGTGTAATGAAACAAATAAACTTGATATTTATATAATATTTTTCACTGGTAAAATTGTTTTTTCATCATGTTTTACACTATTATTTCATTAATAAAAAATAATTTTAATTCTATCTTTCTTTCCCCATTTCATCAAAACATGCACCAAGAACCTTTGAATAATCATCGATCTTTAGAGTTTTATGTGTCTCTGCACCTCTTTGAGCATCTTTAAATTAAGAAATAAAAACGAAATAATGCATAAATGAACAACTAAAGAAATATATTTAATAAATAGCTGATCAATAACAGCTAGGGACGTGGAGACACTACTATCATCTGATACAACTGGAACTCTGTCCAACTGGGCCGCTGAGAACTGAAAGAACGAATACTCGTGGAATGGTATTTGGTGCAGACAACACACCATAACACTGGTTGCCATAATCTTTCTCAATTATAGGGTTGGAAGGTACCCTTTCGCCATCTCTTGGTAACCTCTCGTTATTGCGCATTTTAAATCTTTCTTATAATATTTGACAGAAAGAATTTCACCAGAGTTTGGGCGGCTTAAAGTACTACTGAAATATTATTTGACCTCGCCTTTATTTTGCTATGGGATTCTATTCCAAAAGCATTGTCTAATTGCACATACCTTAAATAAATCCAAATTCCACAAATTCTTGAGAGGAACCATAGCAACATAATTTGGTCGTGGAGGGGGACCAATGCACTGTACGCCTCTAGCTGTTCTGATCTTTGTTCACTTTTGTTTTGAAATGAAATGATAATCAGAATTTTGAAACTGTGTACCTTTTGGATTTGTCTGCACAGGCTATTAGTTAAAATGCTCAGATACTTTTTTTTGTTTGCTGTAAATACTTTCTTTGACTTCCTGCCACCTGGCCTGGGCATCAGATGTAGCGAAAAACCCGTCTTGACCGTTTGCTCTACCTGAACTTGACCAAAAAATGCTCAGATACTTAGATGACTAGTCCAAAGTATTTTTTGAAAAAAAGA